>JAVFBZ010135124.1:12331-37298 GCA_032466195.1 Katharina tunicata
TTTTAGGCCTTACATGTGTACATTCCCTAATATAACAACGTTATTTGCAGTCTGACATTTTAGGCCTTACATGTGTATATTCCCTAATATAACAACGTTATTTGCAGTCTGACATGTTCGGCCGTACATGTGTACATTCCCTAATATCACAACGTTATTTGCAGTCTGACATTTTAGGCCTTACATGTGTACATTCCCTAATATAACAACGTTATTTGCAGTCATTAGTAAACTATTTTCCTAATCCAAAGAGAGAAAACTGTATAACTACAACACAAATTCAGTGTTTAGATAACAAAGCGTACATCAATTTTTAAGTGGATATCCGTTGCATTGAAGCTTGAAGGTTCTGTCTATATACATGTGGAATGTAACCTCTGGTGTATTCCCCCCTGAGACATGTCGATACTAATTGTGTTATATACCCGTTCGTCATATTGATTAATTAATTCAATAGACTAGAATGTTATAAACTATACGATCAAGCAAAACCGTGGAAGTCTGCTAGATTAAAAACTTGTCATGTTTAGACATTGAAAGACGCATGAAGAAAGGAAACGACATATTGCCTTCATTTAAGAACGCTAAGTTCTAGGTGCTATAACAGACCATGCATGACAAGGCCGATAGCTATATACATAAGCGAGATATACACTGAGATATTCCATGCCTGCTATTATTTTAGATAACTTTGAGCGCACTTTTCAAACGCACCCGAAAATACGAATACAAAGCGCTTACAAAAAGACTTTTCAATTCATCTGTAACTTGATGTTTTATTATTTATACAATCCTTCATGAGAAAAGTGAGCCTTGGATAGGTTTATGTCGTCATGGGAATACCGTTTAATTACCGTATCAAAACTTCTGCTATGTGACTTCATGGAAAAGATAATGAATTCAATTCCAGAACACATTCGTTATTCTATTCCCTTGGGCGTGAACTAATGAATCAAACTCAACTAATGTATTTATATAACACGCGTAATACGATTGAAATTGAAAAGAAAGTAAACACAAATTAAGTCAGCAGATTACCCTTGAGTCAAGATACCCATAATCACTGAGGAAAATGTCGATGTCAACAGAGTTAGGTTTGAAAATTGTCATCATTTTTCTGGGAAATGGGTTGTCAGAGATTCAGATAAATGTCCTTAGGGATTGAGATATTCTAGTCATGTTTATTGAAACAGACCTTGAGCTCAAGTTTAATTTTCGTAGCGTAAAAAAATTCTAGGATAACATAATCCAGATTAAATGGTCATATATCGAGTATAGTTAAATTCAGATCAAAACTTTAACCGAAGTTCATGTTTGTCATGTTTATGGGGTTTTGACGTGAATTTGTCTGATCTTACACATTATATAACCATGTTATACTAGAAAAATTATTCCACTACGAAAGTCAAACGGTAATTCACACATCTGTTTCGATTGACCTGACTAAAGTTTCTCATTCCCTACGTCGTTTATCTGAATCTCTGACGACTCGTTTCCTCCCTTGACATTTAACATTTCTCCCAGTAATTATGGGTCTCTTGATTCCAAGGTAATCCGCGGAATTTATTTGTGTTTACTTTCTCTTCGGTTGAAATCATATCAAGCGTTTTATAAAAATACATTAGTTGTGTTTGCTTTTTTATTTGACACCCAAGGGAATAGAATAACGAATGTGTTCTGGAATTGAATTCATGATCTTTTCCACAAAGTCGCATAGCAGAAATTTTGGTACTGTAATTAAAATGTATTCCCATAAAGATAGAAAACTATCCAAGGTTCACTATTCTCATGCATAATTGGAAAAATGATAAAACAGCAAGTTACAGATGAATTGGAACTTAACAGACTTATTGTAAGACCCTTGAAATCCTCTTTTCGAATGCGCTTTAAAATTGGGATAAAAGATATCTAACACTAATAGTAGACATGGAATATCTATTTACATATCTGGCTTATGTATAGAGCTATCGACCTGTCACGAATTGTCTGTTACAGCACATTGAACATAACCGTTCTGAAGTGAAGACAATAAATATGGCATTACTTTTCTTCATGCGTCGTTCAGTATTCTAAAATCTAGCAGACTTTCTTGGTTTTGCTTGACAATATACTTGATTAACTTCAGGAACAGGCTATTGAATTAATAAATCGATATGGCGAACGAGTATATAATACAATTAGCAAATACATGTCTCAAGGCGCCATACAAACGTTGATGTGTGGTTTTGATGAACGCTTCGTTATCTAAACACTGAATTTTATTAGAATAATGTTTCTCTCCATGGATTAGGAAACTTGTTCTCGAATGACTTGCTGGCGTTTCCATGGCACGTTTTTTGGGGTTGAAGAGCACGGCAATGTTATCTAAGATTTCGTAATTCACCCGTCTTTCTGTCTGGAAACATAAAGGAAAACCCCACCCTTAAACCAGTATTGAGTCTTCTGATCTTATAGACACAAACATATTTCTAATTAAGTTTATTGTTAGGTTATTATATCAGAGAATGTAAACGACTAAAGGAATTAAAAGACCTATCGTAAGAACGGGAATTAAAGACCAAAAACAAGTGTCTATAATAGATGGGAAGGAATATCTGTACATATCTCGCTACTATATAGAGCTATCGATCTTGTAAAGCATGGTCTGTTATAGCACCTAGACCAGAAAGTTTCTGAAGTTAAGACAGTTCAGGCGTCGTTCAATATCCTAAAATTACCCTTTACTTTCTATCTTTAAGCGTTCTTAAGTGAAGACAACAGCTTGCTTGCTACCTTTCTTCAGGCGTCGTTCAATGTCCTAAAATGACAAGTTTTTAATATAACAGACTTCCTCGGTTTTGTTTGACCGTACATTTGATTAATTAGCCAAACAGTCTATTGAATTAATTAATCGATAGACGGACGGGTATATAATGAAACTAAAATAGATCCCTCAGGGGACAATGCACTAGAAGTACCATCGTCCATGGACAGTGCTTTCTATCTTCAATGCGATGGATATCCACTAAAACGTTGATGCCTTGGTTAGTTTTGCAGTTTACTCTGTTCGGATTAGGCAAATAGGTATCGAATGACTTACTGGTGTTTCTATGTCAAAGTTTTCGAAGTTCACTCGTCTTTATGTCTGGGAACCTAAACGAATGATATACTGTAAAACCAACATTAATAGCTAAATACTTGTACGCCATATTAAACATGACACTCCACTTCAATAAGATTATTTTATATCCACTGATTTGAGACCGGAATTGTATTAGACCTCATGTGGAAAATGTGAGTGTAATTACGGGAGATCCTGTTAGATATCGTCGGGAGTGATGTCATATTTTTGTTAGATTTGTGAAGACAGATGTGTTAATTCAGAATTCCTCCACCGTAACTAAACGGAATTGCCATGCAAATGCCTATGCCTCAGCTGATACTGAGAGACTATTTTTTTTGTTTCGTTAAATTGTGTTTTACGCAGTGCCTAGGGCTATTTCACTAGTATGACAGCGTGTCAGCCCAAGTATTAGGTCACCGGAAGCTTTCATCAACACTCTGCTGAGTGTAAATGAATCTTAAATGTGTTATTCCAGAGGCATTAAAGAATAACAAATACGGCTATAGCAAGGAGTGATAAAGAATGAACAATATATATTTATATTTACGCTTTTATATTATTTAATGTTTGATAATTTTGAGAGTGATAATCTTTATGGAAGAATACTTAACCCGCCTGAATGGAATATTCAACTGATTTTTATTCGAACACAATTAATTTAAAAGAGAAGGAACTTTTACTGTGTGAAGAGGCACATCTTACATTCCTATTCGTTACCATTGATCATTTCAAGACGTGTTTGATAAACATCTCTAGAACAATACTAAACCTTTCTAATTACTAACGTTTAGTTGATCCGATCAGATCATTTGATGTCAACTTACACGTCAACTCTCCTCTGGAGTTTGAAGGAAAGTGTGTGTTCGTTAATCTGTATCAAAGGACAAGTGTCGGGGGAATGTGCGTGCTCATTATTCTGTATTATACAACAAGTGTTTGAGGAATGTGTGTGTTTAGTAATAACTATACAAGTTTTTTGGGGGGAATGTGTGTGTTCGTTATTCTATATTATACAACAAGTGTTTGAGGAATGTGTGTGTTTGGTAATAATCAATGCAAGTTTTGGGGGGCATGTTTGTGTTCGTTATTCTGTATTATACGACAAGTGTTGGAGGAATGTGCGTGCTCATTATTCTGTTTTATACAACAAGTGTTGGAGGAATGTGTGTGTTTGTAATAACTATACAACAAGTGTTGCGGGAATGCGTGTGTTTGTAATAATTATACAACAAGTGTTGAGGGAATGCGTGTGTTTGGTTATAACTATACCAGAAGTGTTGGAAGAACGTGTGTATTCGTTATTCTGTATTATACGACAACTGTTCGGATAATGCGTGTGTTCATCATTCTGCATTATACAACAAGTGTTGGAGGAATGTGTGTGTTTGTTAATAACTATACAACAAGTGTTTGGGGGATGTGTGCTTCGTTATTCTGTATAATACGACACGCGTGGGGGGGGGGGGGTGCTCATTAGTCTGTATTATACAATGTTTTTTAATTTATTTATTGACCATATTTATACATTGTAGACTATTCAGTGCTGTAGCACACTGATCTCCCATAGGGCCCTGTGTGTTGGGGGAATGTGTGTGTTCGTTATTCTGTACTATAAACATGTCTTGGGGGAATGTGGGTGTTCGTTATTCTGTATTACAGAACAAGTGTTCATTCTTCTTGAAACCCAATATTGTTTCACCAGTCAGAGTTCTATCATAGAATCTAAATTTCCAATCATTAATTCTACCTTAACCTAACGGAGATTTAGTTGCATTCAAATCACGAATGCCAGACAATCAAGCCAATTCTCTTGTGAATAACAAGCAAGAAACGGTTAAATTTCCAAGTTATCTCTTTGCATAAAAAAATCTGCATAGTGATAGTCATCAATGCTAAAGACAATGTTTTCAGTCGTTCAAGAGTAACGAAAAACATTTTAACTAAAATTAAGACACGGACAATACGTTGTTTAATTTTTTTTATTAAAATGCCGTCTTAAAAAGAAACCAAATTTTGCAGAATCTCCACAACATAGCCGGAACCCTCAATTGCTGTTAACATTTTGGGTTTGCTTATATTTGATACTGTAATTGAACTGCTCTACGAAATAGTCTTCCTACTCACATCAGAGCTACGTCCAATGGATATGTTTTGTGTTGCCGTATGTCTAAAGTAACGATGATATGCTCAACCTATTACTTTATGGTCGATAACAGAGAGGTTCTTAGCTGTTCACTGATACAATTCAATGGTTAATAACATGAACGATTCCAAGAAAGATTTGAATTGCACCAAAATACGGAAGCCATAAATATGGGATTAGGGGCCGTACCGGGCATTAGACATAACCTATAAATTGAACAACTTTAAGAACACTCACTTAGTGTGGTTACAAGTGCGCATTTATTTTTATCTAAAAGACATTAAACGATATGTGTTAAATGTTGTCGTGGTCAAAAAAGGTTTTGACGATGTTCATTAACCCATATAAGTGTTGTGAGTCGTGAACTTTTAAGAGTTTTTGTGTCATACATTATTCACGCTCCATTAATATTACGTTAGATCACGATATTGGTTTCTCCTTCTTTGCTTTTTTTTAATCTAACGAAAGCTCTAGGATCCGATCAGCGTATGTATCAGCATGACTGCAGACAAAGATCTGAATTCTTTACCTCGGAGTCACATCCATCATTTTAATCACATGTTGTCCTATTTCACCGTGTTATTTCTCGTGAAGATTGTTGTTTTTGGCCCCTTGTCTTTCCAGAACCCTTACCGTTTTCACTCAAGGTTTTCATTGAGCCACTGTACACCCCCTACAGGATTACTAAATATATGACCTGTATGATCAAATATTATTTTGTATAATTGTAGAGAAAGAAAATTTGCTTGCTTCCACCGGGATTCGAACTTGGTTCTCTAGCTAGCAGGATCAGCGCTCTAAACGAATGTGCTATAGAGGCTCACGAACGATATAGATACTTAAGTCTCATGACATAAAAGATAGTTGTAGAGAATAGGCATCCAATGCAGATGTGGGTGTATAAAGTATTAAAAATACTTATATGATTGAGCGTTTTCAGAGTTAAAGGGGAAGAAAATGAAAAAATAAAGTGAGTCTGAGAAGACAGCATGTAAACAAAAGGTTTGACAAATGGTGTTCTGAATGTCCGGATAACTCTTGGTATATCGTTCGAGCCAATTTGGTAATTTAATTGTTTGGTGTATTTGTCATGTCATACCGTTTGTCGTTTGCATTGACTATTATTCAATAAATCTCCCTCGTCTTAATTGTGTCACAATGATTGCTTGTCAGAGCCATATTATGTTTTCGTGATTATAATGAATATTTATCGAAGAGTTTACAGAGGCTGCTTCTATATGGCATGAAATGTCCACCATGCTAAACAATAAGGCAATTGGATCTGATTAGATAATGGAAACACTCCACACACCCGGAAACCCACTAACGCCTTCTACTCAGGTTGGAACGTTGGGATACAGCGGGAAATTTTCATTTGAAATATCTTCTTAAATGTACCACTTTTAGAGTCTCATTGTATACCTTGAGGTAGGATAGTCTCCAGTGGCTGCTGTTAACGCAGCTTTTTTTTGGCGAACTATTTCCAGGTTACACATCAAACATCTGCAATCCAGTCGTATATAAGTGAATAAACCTTAAGTACGATGTAAAAAATCAATCAATCAAATAAATAAAGAAGTATATCTTTTAATGGCCTTGACTTTAACAGATATGAGTACATGTATCTGGTCAGCATGATGAGACAGGGATCAAACGTGAAATATGTCATTATCTCGAAAACTTGGGTTAGTTCAATTCAGGTGGGAACCTTTTTGGGCCAATAACTGAAACGTGTGAATGATGAAGTGTCACGTGATTGAACATATTTTGGGGACTATGTGCAGAAAGGGAGACGGGGAGTTCTTTGGGGTGGCTTCGAATCCTGATGTTTGTCTAACACACGTGACTGTCTAATAGTTCAATAAACCTTCTTCACCAACACCAACACTTGGCAAAACATTTCAGATTTTCTACTAACAAATTGTCTTGTCATTTCTGATATAACTAGGCACCTTAAACGTACTGTGACGTCACGAACACGTGGTGTTTGTACGTCAGGTTGATTTTAGCTTCGTATTTCATTTCCAGCTATTGGTTATAATTAATGGGTGGAACCATCTTATCTTTTGAATATAAATGGACTTCAAGTTTAGCTTCGCGGACATTTTGAAATTATGCAAATTTTGCCTTTCCTCGCCTCGATTTTTGTCCGATATTTAGTGTATTGTCCAGCTCATCTGTTGCATTTGTTCAGGGATAAACTGTATTTTGCTAGTCTATTATAGTTGGATGACCAGTCTATCAGCAGTTTTCACAACATAAGTATATTTATTGACCACATTACGATAATTTACCTTGTAGTTTATAATGGGAAAGGATATTTCAATATAACGTGCATTGCATTCGTCACAAGTTACCCTCTGGCTAAGGGCAATATGTTTCCAGAGTATACTCATGCTGTTATACTTATAAATGGAGGAACATTATCTTTCCAACAGCGAAGACACTAAAGTGACATAACATGTTATGGTTGATTAAGAGTGGATGTCTGCTGATGGAATACAGCGCCGTCATAGTAGTGAAATAAATACCCTTATGCACGGCGTTAAACACCAATCAATCAATCGTCACATGTGACTTTGCAGACAACTTTACTTCGAGGAGAATTGTGCTCTTTGGCTTTAATAGGATCAGTCGATCCTGCAATGGTTTGCATGTATTGAAATATTTCCACACAAGGAACCAACATGCTAAGTGATTTCATTTCAACGTGTCTTGTAACTACGACAGGTAGATTTTCTTATTAGCGATTTGCCGGAAGTATTATGTTATCTTCTCGGTTGTTATTGGTATTTTTGTAAATAAATTTATTGAGTCACTGTATCCGTTTATGAAGCGGTCATTTAAATCCTCACCGGCCTGACCTGTAAAATATGTGCATCGTGTGGTAGCCAAGAGAAAAGACAGTTATTGTGAACGTGATAAGAAGACTTCGCTGATTCATAATTACAGGTAATTACTTTTGATGCCAATATACACACAAGCACACACTCACAAATTGCCATTCTGTCATGGAGGAATCTAAGAAGACGCGTAAAAATATACAGGTTTAATGTGATTAAATGATATTGAGAAATAGGAAAATATTAAGAAGTCATGATATTTTGACAGGTAAAATTGATTAATTCGATATGGTTATCAGCTAGCAAAGAAGGCAAACATTTGGACATGGAAATTGTACGGACAATCTGACAGTTAATATCGTTCAAGAAAAAAAAAAACGTTCGAGAGACGAGGAAAATGTTATCAGTCGATTTGAAAGCTCTACTATTAGCGAGTTGCATATTGCCAATTATTTTACTATCACCAGACTGTGGATAGATAAGATTAGACTCACAATGTTTCAAACAGAGTTTAAGTGCATACAACTCTCTACTCCAGTTTTTAATAACTACGTGCAATAATAAGTTTATGGTTGCTGTGCCTCTTAATCAACAATTTAATTATATTGAATGCACCTGGTTTACTTGTAAACCTTTTACTTTTTCTTATTGACATTTCTCCTTTTCGCCACCAGCTGGCGCTCCCATCAGTCTAAGTATTGATTTCCGGTGGAGATGATTAAACACGACGAGTAGAACATTCCAGACGCATCGGCAATAGAACATTGTGATCTGTTCGAGCAAGTTTAAGATATCAAAAAATCAAGACAGGTTTACAATGGCATATATTTGACATTTGTGTTAAGCTCTTGTGCCCACACTCTCACAGGGAACCTCTTTAACAATCCACTCGAAAGAGTGTTGTAATTGGTTGGTTTATTAAATCCATTCAAAACACCATATCTACTTTGCAAGTAAAACCACCACTAAGTGTGGATATATCTAAAATATATTTGAGTATTTAATCCTTTCAAAAATATCTACTTTACCAAACCCATGCAATTATCATTGTTTAGATACACAAAATTAAATAAAACAACTATTTTACAACAATTATATGATGATACGGATTTTACAAATAAACAAAATATTCAATTAACACAATCAATTGCATTTTCTATGATCAGAGATTGTATTCTAATAATGCCTGGTTCCTCATTGGAAACAAACATTGTCAGTGATCAGTAGGGTGACATTAATACAATGGGCCGCTCAGTACATGTCAAGACAAAGACAGAGCTGGTATTTAAAGTAACATACGCACTCAAAAATCACAGAATCTCATGAAAAATTGATATTTTTTTCAAGAAGTACAAGTTTGAGGCTTTCCAATAATTCCAGCATCAAATTTGAAGGTTGAAGGAGAGTTTTATAATAGCTAAAAAACTAAAAACTGAATTTTCTGTCAGAATATTATTATGTGGATGTGTCAATCGGCTGTCATAACTGAGCCACCCTTAGGTGTACTGACGTTACACAAGTCAAACGTTAATTAGCCCCGCCCCATCCACTATTCAAAATCTAGACTCATTCCATATAAGTTCATGAACCCGGCGAGATGAAAGCTCTACCTGAGGCATACCAGGAAATATGGCCGGCCTTCCTTACGCTGAATTCGAATTATTGCAAGATTTTTCCTGGTTATTACTAGCCTTGAACCAACTTAATAATTTTCGTTTCAAAGTAATTGTTTTAGTTTATGCACAAATTTCAAAGTTGCTTAAAACCAAGGCAATCAGAATTTGTTGTAAAACCCTAATTTTGAGTGTTTATATTACTTTAAACTACTGAAACTCCAACATCTAGCGACATGTCGCAATATGTATCTTCGGTGTTTGGCCCAATACGTTGCAAGAGACGACACAATGTCGACATGTGTAACACGCAGAGGAAACTACAATTACATCAAGTTCCTTTTAACTCATTTTCTGGGGAACCAAAGCGAAAGTACGCATTCGAAAAGCGTCAGAACATACATATTTTTGCTTAGTTTTGTGTGTTAGTCTTAAAGGCTTAGTTAACCATTGAATCATCGCGTATGGATATTTCAACATGTAGTATATTTGTTCATACTATTGGACAATGGCAGCGAATAATGAAATGTGAGAAAGTCTAGACGGAATTCCCATGGGAATCATATTTCACCTATCTCTATAACAATAAGAGTAACGACCAAGAAAGGTTAACAGTATTGAAACTATTTTTAACCCTGTCTATGTGAGCATAACACAAACATTAATTACAGAACGCATTTTGAAAGGACGATGTGTGTTTTTGTGTTATCTAGAGAGCGGTCATAACAAACATAGTTGAGATATGGTTGAGTTTCAACAAGAAGTCTCACACTACCCGCTCGATAATGTCGCCTCACCCTTTTGGTTTGAACAATAATTCTCACCCTACCCACCCGATAATTTCACCTTAGCCATTAAGTTTTAACAATATTTAACACACTACAAGCCCCATAATTTCACCCCACCCTTTAAGTTTTAACAATAATTCTAACAATAAACGCCCGATAATTTCACCCCACCCTTTTAGTTTTAACAGTTGTTGAGTCCAAGTGATATTAATTACTCTTACAAGTGAGAAACTAGAATGCTTTAAAATGTATGGTGTTGTTAGGGCAACTGGTATCTGATAGCGGAACTTGTAAACGAACTTATGTGTGTATGTTTATTTAAAATATTTCATTGATTGTTTGAATAAGGGAGAGAGCGGTTCATTTGAAGCATCTTATAGAATGGACGCATTACCAGACAGTAAGAGTACATTTCAGGGAACCGACCTAGGGGAGGTGGGGGTGGCGGGAATTAATTATTTAATATTTTACAAAAGGGTTAGATGAGAAAGTTACGATTGCTGGGTTTTCTTTCAATGGACCACTGACTTGAGCAGTGTAAGTAGAACCCTTATCACCTTGTATGCTTTTAATCTTTATTTATGATTAACATTCTGATAAATAAAATGGGGAGTATTCCACGAATTTGTTAGAAGAGATTCGACTATTAAAGCTGGTTTTGGCGGATGATACATGTTTGTCTTCCGAAATCGAAATTGGTCTTCAAACTCCGATTACTTCATGTGACAAGTACTGCCATAAACAAAACCTGAACGTTAGTCATGTTATTAACTTTCATTCTCCGTGAGCTGCTGGATTGTGACTGGCGTAAAGTCACACGATGAACCGACATTGGTTACGTCTCCTGAAGATGTACCAGTCCGAACTAGGAGAAGAAGAGACCTACTCAGCTACTCTAAGCCTATAGGTTAAGAACCACCAAAAAATCACTCTACTATTTATGTATTAAATTTGCAAAGTTCACTCTTCCCAAAAAGTGTATGAAAAAAAATATCGAGCATATTGTGATACCTTGAAAGAAAGAGGGCATTTGGGCTTTCAAAATTGAACAGCAATGATACAGCAATTCACATCATACCACAGAAGGTATTGTGATAACGTCAGAATGCTGATCAACTATACCAGTATGTCAAAACTTAATCTAGACCTGAAAGTAGGTGGGATTAGGTGACATTGGTGAAGGTCATAGTTCATAAAGTTCTGTCTCATCACAGTGTCTAAGCCCGTTCAGCTGCAGAATTCATCCCAGACAAGAACGTTTATACTAACTGGACTATAGCCTTATTTAACTCCCATTGAAGAAACTGCCCACACTTTAATAGAGGATAGAAAATAGCTTAGCTTTGAACACATAATTATTATGTAGCACCAGAAATTAAAATTAAATAGTTTAACAAAAGTAAATGCAGTAGTGTTACAATAAACGTAAAGAAACTACTAACGGTCTTTGTCTGGTATAGTTCTAATCAATGTGTTATACTCTGTACTTTCCAGAGAGTACGCCAATGGCAAGAAGCACTTGTACATGGAAATTTTCAAAATAATTAAATTGTAAAAATGCGATTATTTTTGCCCGTTGAGAGGATAGCAATAGCTTTACGTTGACCCCTGTATAGCTCTACTATGAATTCACAAGATGAATAAGGAATGGGTTCCAGCTGCTTGTATTACTCGCGTAACGTTCAGCCATTCAAATAATGTATATTGATTCCATATAACAGAAGTCACCAACAGCTTTTGCTGATCATTTCCATTTTGTGAAAATGGGCCCGGAAATGCACGACATTAGAGTTTAGTTGCGATGCGATATACCCATCACAAGTATGTTTTAGCTGTACCGCCATAAATCGTTACCCGAAGGTAGTAAATGTTGACAGTTTTGGAGTGTGGAGGTCTGTGTATCTACATCACCAGAACCGAAACGCTTGGAGTCCTGAGGTCCACTCTCGTGGACAGCGAATAGCAAAGAACCAAAGACTGCAAAATAGCTTTATTAAACACCTAGGCTAGCTTGGAGTGCCGAGGTTAATATATTCAGAAGATATGTACCAAAAGGCTTGGAGGCCGATACACATTTTCCGTTGATAAACAACACTCCCCGTCGCTATGTATCGCCTGTAAGATTAATTCATCCAAGACGCAGGTAAGACACAGGCTATTTTGTGGACTATAAATGGCCCCACAAACAAGAGTTGTTAGGAAGATGTGGATGCTGGTGTTGCCTAGAGACGGCATGGCGATAAAAAGGTCTTTGTAGGCGATAAAGTCTGTGATTAACTCTGATTATCAGGTTCAAAAGTCTGTAACATTGACAGGTTGGACTGTCGTCAATGACCCCGCAGAGTTGTTATTTTAGATGAACTCGTTAAAACTAATGACCTTAACAAACAACATGCCTGATATGGGTGTCGCGGTAAGGAGTTATTGGCTTTAGGATAATGAGCTATCTGCTCCAGATATGTTAAATGTAGATTTTCTCCGTTGAACTTATTTACCAATGTAAAAGTCACTCGACACTGTCCCATTTCTTGCTGTTAGCTATAAATAAACAGAGAACGAGTTATTGTCCGTTTCATTCATCTTCACTATATATTTGGGAAACAAGGAAACCAGCCAGGGCAAGGAATCTAATCAAGTCATCCAATAACGGCCTGACGCTGGAAATAATGGAGAGAACATACGGTTTGAGCACAAATAAGAAATACGAATTTTTAAGTGCCCCAATAGTTCTTTGTCGTTTTTTTGTAAAATATGTTAAATACCAATAACGTTATTAAACAAAGACAAACATTATGCCTTGCATTACGTTTATAAGTCATAACATCTCAATTGTATTCGTTAATGTCAGTTGTGTTTAACATGTTTATTCTAATTTGAAGTAATGATTCATTAATTAATGTATTGAGTCGCACAGGCGAATCCAATGTTAACATAAAATGGGTCTAAATAGATAAAATTCTACAAATCGTTTTGAAGAAAATGATGCCCTGCATACGAACAAGTAGGTTGAGAGTGGGTCTACGGGGACTGGCTAAAGCTACTGTAACGAATCAGGGAAAGAGCCTTAATGTAATCAGCTTCATTCCAGCTTAAATCTCGTCTTACTGGGGACATTAGGGCACATACGAGAAGCTAGTCGACACATGACACTCTAGACGTCAGATCTTGGAATCATTTCATAGCAGTAAAAAGTTGGTCATCTGAGTTAAGATATTCAAAACACTCTTGAAGGATTGTAATGGGACACCATTCTTGTTGCAATATAACCGCCTATGTTATCCATCTTACACAGAGCTCTGACATTCATTGCTATGAAGAAATTAGATAGACTTGAATTTCGTTGGATTATCTGAGACCTACAAAATCAAAACCCCAGAAGATGTAGATTTATTCAGTCCATATACTGTCTCTCGTGCGGAGGTGTTCTACAAATAAAACCACTCTGAAAGATCTTTTGCGCACGAGACAAAACAGTTTCTTCTCTATAATATTCGGCGGTATTTTTAGCTTTTCTTATTTTTTGTTATTCTACCTCCACCGATAGAATTAAGATATTTCTATATTTCAGCACACAAAATCCCCAATACCAATTTTTGTATTATATATGACCTTGGTATTCATTGTTCACATGTATGGCAAACAGGAAATATCTTTTACGGAACGTTTCTTCATTCAGACTTATCTTTTTATTTACCAATTTAGGTTTTACACAAAATGCATCACGGTAATATTATTTCCATACACTGTGGCACTTATGCTCGGTATTGATTTTTGTTACAGACTTACATTTAACACTTGAAGTTCGCTGACAAATCCCCTAAGCTCTGGTTATTTACTCGCAACAGCTTCTTTGGCGATGGGTTAATCGCCCTCACAGCACCGGCCGGACCTCCGTTACACAATACTCTAGTTAACTTGGCACTTAGCCTTATATCCGGCCACTCAGTCTACCCCACAAAAGACTCGTACTATCGATTCTCTAAAAGAAGAACAAAGCAGCCATTTTATCAATGTAGAAGAATTTCCTTCAGAGAATTTTCTTCAGGGTTCCTGTACTGAGTGACTTGAAACCAATCTGGTAAAATGATCTATTGTGATAGGCTAATCACCGTAACAGACAAACTAGTCTACAGACGGCTCCAGCTTCCGTGACAAGCAGCCCTCCTTCGAATTCAACTCTATTCTATTAATTCTGTAATAAGATTAAAATACAGAAAACGTTTAATCAATATGCAGAATTTGCTCCTCTTTTCAAGCACGACTGGCTAAAAGAGTTTTCCCAGAACAATAATATAGCCCTCTCCATCTCTATCATTAATTAAACCAAATTGTGTTGGTATTGTCACAGATGACTGACGGTGTAGCGTTGACCATCGTTTCCAATACGAGAAGGCTCAACTGTTTCAAGTAGGACTATCATACGGAAATCTAAACACCAAGTCTATCGTTCCGCGCTCTTCCGATGTAATGTGAAAGAAATTTGTGATATAGCATTGGACACTTTAACGAAGATCACAGGATCTTGTATTCCTATTAGTACAACACAAATAGAAGGAGGAAGACCGTCAAAACGGAAGACCGTCAAAGCGGAAGACTGTCAAAACGCCGCCTCATCATTCGCAAACCATGAATGTCGACTTCCAAAAAGTTTATCCTGCATTTTATGAATCTAATATTTGTTTTTTTAACGGTTCAACCAAGTGTTCGACAATAAACATGACAAAAAAACATATCTTTGATTGATTTTTAACTTCTGGGTATATAGATAAGCAATGGTTCGGTCTAGTAGCTAAGAACGTTTTCAAGCGATCTTATTTCCCTAGCAACTAGACCGAAACGTTGCTTATCAATATATTCTATATAATACAGAATTTGACAATCCACCAGAGCTATGTTTGTTATAAGGAGAGAAAGATTATCATTAACTCATACCTATATCCAGAAAATGTGGAATCAACAAGTGAAAATGGCAATATAGTTTCTTTCAACCAATGCACCATAGTTTTACAACCTCTAGTCGAAAGTGTAAGCTCAACAATTTATGAAGTCTGTTATGTACATGCAAACTATGTTAGATTGACAACGTTGCAGTGTAGTGTAACTGCAGAACTTTCATTGACCTATATTTAAACATTTGTAACTTTCTCAACAATGTTTCAAATCTCACAGATATTTCTCGAAGCTCTAGTGACGTAAGATGTAAACAGAACTGTCCTGCATTTTGGCTTGTTGTATGTATTGATGTTATATGTAGAATATTCTGGAATTGTAATGTTTATTATAGTTCATTGACCTGTTTACCTGTTTACATAAATACTCTCAGTCTGGAACTTTCTATATATGATTTCATTTTTTAAAAATATTCCATGGTACTATATAAACCCCTGGAAATGTAGTATATTTATAGTATTTTCCCTTGGTATTTTGAAAGTGTTTCCAGTTCAGTTTTTCTACTATTCCATTTTGGAATTTTGATAGCTGCTGTATTTACATTTGATTGGGAATTATTGGGAATTGTATCGTAATAAGTCCGACATGTTTAACTATCCGTAATAAAGCAAAGTAACAACTCCGAAAAAAGATAGGGAATTCATGATTTTGAAGTGTTTATTTTATAATCCATAACTGTCATGCTGTCATATTTCTGTGTATATATTTACCTTACTGTTTCTTGTCAAATTACTCCTGATGATGGTTTGATTAATAAACCGAAATGTTGAGTCAATCATGAATTCCCTATCTTTTTTCGGAGTTGTTATTTTGCTTTATTACGTAAAGCTTCTCAGTGGTAGTCATAACATTTAACTATCCGGAAAGAGCAATACGCGCCAGAGGTACCAATCTCTCTAGTGATAGGCCTATGCTTTGCAGCAAAAGACTCCACACTGTGGCATTGTAAAGCCGAGGGCAGGTTAAAATTATGCCTTCAAGATGTTTATATATCCTGGATCAAATTTATTCGTCACAATACCCTAAAATGTGCATAAAAAGTAAAAGATGCGTTTGACAACAATGAAGTGAACTTGTGGATTGGGATAACGTGACATCAGACTGGATACAGAAGCTATCTGTGGCATTCGATCAAGTTGTAATCTGATTGGCTAAAATAAGCTGGAGTCTATGTTGACAATCACAATGGCAAGTTTCACAGATCTGCTTCCTTTAGCAGAGTGATGTAACCTTGAATGCCGATTACCCAGCTCTACAAAATTTCAGAAAGCTAAAGTAATGTTTTTTTCTAATCAGATTAAAACAGGCTTTCGACCCATAGTGCACGTTATCAAAGGTTATCTATTCTTGTAAGTACCCAGAATCCAACTGCAACAAGTTAATAACGTGACAAGCTTAGGTCTGTTAATCTAACGACGTACCTACTGGTTGTTAAATCCATCACGGTATGTTCTATGTCCCCTGTTCCAGTGTTTTAACCTGTAATTTTCTCGTTATTCCTGAGCTTGGGTCAGATTACAAAAGTCTTGTCTGGAACAATCTCTCTCAACGTTGTAGGATTGTCTTGACAGCTTAATTTCCACAGAATATTTGATGCCTAAATATCTGTAAGGTTGAAAAACAAGACCTAGAATTCGATAAGGCAGAGAGTGAAATCTATAAATTAAGACAAAACGAAAACAACTCTTCCAAGTAGTAAACATCATCTTTAAACTTCTTTGTAACAATTGGTATACTATTTTTTTTATATAATAAAACACCTTTTTTTATATAGTGTTTAGCCCTCATTGTTCTGTAAATTACGTTCAACGGTAAGTTGTACTGGACACTTTCAACTATATAGATGTATTCTTCCCTTTCCATCTTAAGCAAATTAATGGTAGGTGATTGGCTTTTTTGACACTGGTAAATATGCCTTCCTTCTTACTTACGTTTGAAAATGACAAATTGTAGATTAGATCATTGGAAAAGAGATACAATTTTCAGAACAAAGAAGCCTGAGGCTACTTTTAAAAATATGTTTAAAAAATCGAATTATTTGGGTATATATAAGCAGTACATGTGTTCCTTTACATTTAAGCAGCGACAGCAGCACACACGTTAAAATGTAAACTGTAAATGCTCCCCAAGTGACATAACTACTAGAGTACGCTGTATTGATTCTCACCAAGTGACCTAACTAATAGAGTACGATGTATTAATTCTCCCCAAGTGACATTACTACTAGAGTACGTTGTATTGATTCTCACCAAGTGACATAACTCTTTAGAGTACGCTGTATTGATTCTCACCCAAGTGACATAACTACTAAAATACGCTGTATTGATTCTCACCAAGTGACACTACTAGAGTACGCTGTATTGATTCTCACCAAGTGTCATAACTACTAGAGTACGCTGTATTGATTCTCACCCAAGTGACACTACTAGAGTACGCTGTATTGATTCTCACCCAGGTGACACTACTAGAGTACGCTGTATTGATTCTCACCCAAGTGACACTACTAGAGTACGCTGTATTGATTCTCACCAAGTGTCATAACTACTAGAGTACGCTGTATTGATTCTCACCAAGTGACATAACTACTAGAGTACGCTGTATTGATTCTCACCAAGTGACAAAACTACTAGAGTACGCTGTATTGATTCTCACCCAAGTGACATAACTACTAGAGTACGCTGTATTGATTCTCACCAAAGGCAGTGCTTTGACTTTTATAGTCCTGTGAGCTCATAAATATAAAGAAGGTAGAGACCAAAATAAGTCATTGTCATGCCAAATTAACCTGAAAATACCAAGATGGTCGATATAACTATATTATGCGACAGCATGATATCTGTCCAGTACCAATCGTAAAATCGTTGTAAAGCCACTCTTTACATAACAAAAAAACAGAGAAGAAATAAAAGCCTGAAAAAAATAGAATACCATGTTATTTTAAGCACCTGTTGATTACCATCATACTTAATTAAGTATTGATACACAAATCCAGCAACAAAACACGCAAAAAATAAGTCTTAAATCAAGCGTTGATCATTTTAGGTAATTTCCCAATACTTATTGATGATTGCTCTTTTTATTCCGACGTGCTGGCTCCCTAAAAGTACTTTACAGGAATCAAGGTAGTGGTGTTCAGTATTGATTTTGTTGCACATAATTTATTGGCCATATCAGTAGTTCGATGGCAAATCCTCCAATCTAGAACTCCGACCTAACTACAGCTACGGTGGTGAGTGATTTGAAGCCATTCAGGCACATTAGCGCGATTGGCTAATTACTGACAAAGACAGGCCAGAGCTCTCTTGGACAATACGCTAGTTAAATTGACACAGGATCCCCCAAGAGCAAATTTAGAAATTGCAATCATTTTATCAATGTGCGAAATGTTTTGTTCTATTTGTTCAGCAAGGTTTAATTACAGAGATTTGTAAGCTAACAAATCTTGAAGAATATCAACAAAAATAAAATAACACATTGGTATAAACGATCTCTAACAACTTTGTATCGTAAGTTGCTCAGTTTTCTGAAATCAAAGCGTGCGTGAACACGTTCAACACTCGTATGTCCTTGAAATATACGATATATTATCAATATAATTATCGTAGATGTACAAAAGGAGACAATTTAGGTTTAATTCTATTATTTTTAGTTTTTGACACCGTAAATGTATCAGTACTGTAAGGAAATAAAGCAGCAGTATTATTGCTTAATGAATTGCTATACATATTATATTTAAATGATTAAAGTAAAACAGGAATTTCCTACTGTCAACATTAAGTATAAACCATTAATAGTAATAGGTTATGTCTGGTTTTTCCGAAGGTTCAAACCTTGGAACTGACAACCTTGGGTTCTCAAATTACAATTTTCGCACACAAAATTAGAAATATTCCACTTCTGACAAGAGCAAAAGGGAACAATTGTATATATCTGCAGCTCAGTCCGTTAGAGCGTTGGCCCTGCTAGCCAGAGACCCGAGTTCGAATCCCGGCGGAGGCAAGCAAAATTTTCTTTCTCTACATTTATACAAAAAAATATATATATATACTATAAATATGATGAATGACAAAATGAAGGACTGACTCCAAAAACAGTATCACTGAGAGCATTGGCAATCTAGCAAGAAGCAAAAAACAAATTGGGACGTTGAAAAACGGTAAAAAGTATACAAATCACAGCACAGCGTTTAGTAATAGCCAGTGCGATCTCAAATAAATATCGATAACGTTATGCTGGATCTTATGCTGCGCGCACTTATAGGTGAAAGAAAAAGCAGAAATTTCCTGTAATAGAAGCTTCTTGTTCATCAATGAAAAGTGGGAATTATTTGAATAATGGAATATTATCTCTTTGCAGACATTTGTTTTATACATGTTAAAAAGGAAAGCCAAAACGGAAGTTCGGAACACAGCTCAGAATAAAATACCATCAAGTGAAATCTATTTTAATTAATTTGACGCCACTAAACAGGTGCTCGGTAGAAGAGTTTCGGTGTTTGCTTCTTCAGACGAGCGTAATAGAAGTGGTGAGTAATAACTAAGAAATGGTAGGCGATGCAGTCGGTACACAAAACAGATGTAACCATTTCAATTGTAACGATCGTAATAGAAGTGGTAAGTAATAACTATGAAATGTAGGCGATGTAGTCGGTACACACCCTTTAAACAGATGTAACCATTTCAATTGTCACGATCGTAATAGAAGTGGTGAGTAATAATTATGAAAGGAGGCGATGTAGTCGGTACACACCCTTTAAACAGATGTAACCATTTCAATGGTCACGATCGTAATAGAAGTGGTGAGTAATAACTATGAAAAGTAGGCGATGTAGTCGGTACACACCCTTTAAACAGATGTAACCATTTCAATTGTAACGATCGTAATAGAAGTGGTGAGTAATAACTATGAAATGTAGGCGATGTAGTCGGTACACACCCTTTAAACAGATGTAACCATTTCAATTGTAACGATCGTAATAGAAGTGGTAAGTAATAACTATGAAATGTAGGCGATGTAGTCGGTACACACCCTTTAAACAGATGTAACCAAATAAGTTGTTGTTGCTTAAACAGAATTGATGATCCACGGGCCAATACTGATGGGCTCAGATGGCGTATCTTGATCAACAATTGTTTCGACTACAAAAACTCGAGTATCACAACTGTCGTCTTTACGTAGCCGATACGTTGTGAAAGCTATTCTAGCTCGTTCACTTTTAGTGCTGGTTATAAATAACATTCACAGACAAGTAATCACGGCATGTATATACATCATTCAAAGACGGACTTAAAGATAAAACGAGCCAAAAAGATCTTTAAAGATGTTCCAAACGCATGTCAAGTTCAAAAGAAATATACCAATACAACTCGTCATACTTTCATACAGAAACCAGTAAGGGCCATGGATATTATTTGTTTCCCAAAAAATTTTTCGTAATAGATAAATAATTCATACAGCACAAACCATTAGTTTAAGCACTCTGAACTTTTGGCTGGTTTGGGCTCCGAGCTGGAGAATCCTTGTAGCAACAGTTTGATCAAATCTGGAGCCCATACCAGACGAAAGCTCACAGTGCTTAAACTAATGGTTTGTGCTTTATGAATTATTAATCTATTAAAGTTATATCAAACCAATGCACCTGTTAAAATTCTCGTAATTACAGATTGTTTCTCGCAATTATGACAAAAAACCCCTGTAATTACGAGAAAGAATCTCGTAATTACGAGGAGTGTGGAGAAATAATTTCTTAAATACAAAAAAAACCCTGGAGATACGAAAACAAATAATCGTGTTATTACGACAAATGATCTCCTTATTATGATAACTAATTTCGTAATAACGAGAAGTAACGACAAATTTACGAGAAATTATCTAGTAATTAACAGGCTTAATCTTGTAATTACGAGATACTGGAACGCTGTACGGTTTGATACATATGATATCGGTAGGGATGTGTGGATACACAGAACCAGTGCCTTTTTTTTTTTATTTCGGCTCAGGACTGAGTATTCAGTTGAGGCATATTCTCGTATTTACGATTATTTACGATACGAGAATTTTGTATGGAAAATAATATTATCCGCGGCATTATCTGGCTTGTGTACTTGGTCATCAGCTCATGTTTAGTGAGGCACATATTACTAATCCGTTTGACGTGAGATACTTTTTAAATTAATAATAATAAAGAAATCCTTTAATATAAGTATTTTACCTAATATTTTGAAAATATATTCCTCGTTTAACAGAGTAATGAACATATGTGTGGCTACATTATGCAATCTGAATCATTACGGCGGAGCTAAGTATACAAAAGATGACTAAAGCAGCATATGGACCTGTCAGATGGTCAGCCGTGGGCTTGTCACAGGTGACAAAAAGACTTCAACTCAAATGTGCTATGATCCATTAGTTAAGTTGTATGCTGCCAATATAGACGGATTCAACAGTTTATATTTGAAATATTTTTGTGTCGTTTAGAAAGTGGCCGTTTACAGTATTTTCGTTTTTTGGGAAAGTGTTATCCCGAAAAACGAAAATACAGTTTATATTTGCTTTACCATGACTAAAGTCATATGAAAAATTCGCTCGGTTACTCCATATGTGCTTATGTGCATACCGTTTATTGTGCATACAGCGGTAAATAGGCTTCCGGCGAGCAAAATGTAAGATATTCAATTATATACGCATGTCACGACCGAGCCTACAGATGACACCACGAAAACGCGAGGTTTAGCTGATACGCCGTCTGGTGGGAAACAACAAGGGCTAAACACCAGGCAAACCATTCACAAAAATAAACTGACCCGAAACTCTAATGTTGGTCTTATCTCTCGGTAGCATCTCTTGATGGTGCTTTGCCACTCTATTCATATTAAGTACCATGGCGTCTAACGAGCGACACTTGGCCTGAATATAGACAATGTAATTAGAAATCTCTGGGTAGCTATGTTTGATTTTCACAAGTATCGAATTCTTTTGTGTATTAGACTTGAACGCTGAGACCGCCTATTTTCGGAGAACTCTGAAATAGGCGTCAAGAAAGATATGTATGAATTATTCTATTCTCTCTAAATGTGTTCCTGGATTCTGGTGATCGCCAGCCCAGTTCGCAGGGGATTCCAGGCCTAATGCTTTCTCTGTCTATTTACGGATCGACTGACAACGGTGTTATGCCCTGAGCTTCATCTCATGCCATCAGACCGTTCAACAAAATCTGTAATCTCCGACTGAGAAAGGAGGTCCTCGAAATACGATATTGAAGGCAAACACATTAGACCAGCATAGTAGCACACGCTGTTGTTAGCACAGCAGCCTGCACAAAAGACTTCATATAACTACAGCTGTGGGAAAATTGTGCAACGTTGGAAATTGAAGGCAAAGCACATGTAATGGTTATTACCAGAAAGTGACGGGGATATAGAAAGAGCGGAGTAACGCAGCTTTCCACAGAACTATCAGCATCAATGAAGCTCTGACCATCATTGGCCTCTCACGGCCGTTCAACATCGGCAAAATGTCATCGCGAGTTAGCCCTGCATCCAATGCTTCCAAATACAATTACTGTCTCAGAAACAGCGTGGAATAGCGACACAGATGATAAATGTGTACTGGCTAGAGCAGACTACTGCCGGACACTGCTGCTCTTCTTCAACATGACATATAATTTAACTGCATAGGAATTGCAACGGAGTCTTCAATTTAAATTCTGGGACTTTCTACTGGAAAAAGCCGTAGCTTAGAAAAGACAAGGTTACCGGTATAATATGTCAGTGATGTCAGAGCTAGTGGTTGGGGTTTGGATTTGCGCGACAGTTTCGTTACTGGTTTGTCCTTGTCTTCAGGCTGATAATTTAAAACCATTTGCACGAAACAAAAGCCACAAAGACCCCAGTGTTGGAATACTAGAACAGAGGGTTTTGGGAGAAAGGCGACTTTCTAGATCTTTAGCACGAAGTCGAGCACATCTATTGAAGAGCCGATGGCAAAGGAGCACGGGTAAGTGGAGATTCGTGTATTTCAGGACACACTAGAATTCGTGTATCCTGAATTATAATTAATATCATTACTTTTTGATAAACACGTTCAACAATAGCATGATAAACGAAATAATTCGTAATAATCGTAATATTACTCAAGAACAAATATTCATTTAGTATCGGCCTGGGCGAACGCCTCATATTCACCATATCTTTATAATTGTTACAACTATAACATCATTGGAAACTGACCAATACAATTTAGATTTTTACGGACAATGTTCAACATGTTGATATAAGATATGTGGGGTACAATAACGTTACAAATGGTTGGCTTGGTGCTTCTGTTTATTATGAAAGTGACGACCTTCTTTTCATTTTTTCTCGCAGTGTATTGAACTGCCTACAAGTACACTTTGTCAATGTGCTCAATCTTCCTTCGGCGATTTTGATTGATGCCTTTATAGATCCGTTGCCAAAGGCATGCGGGTTAGTTTTCTGCAACCATACGAGCGAATGCCGTACTATGAGTGAACTTATCCTGTCTTCGGTTCAATGCAAATGCGGTTCAATGCAAATGCAAAACACCAACATGCTAAAGCCGTACTATGAGTGGACTTATCCTATCTTCGAGTAAAGATAAAGCAATGCGAATGCAAAATACCAACAGCAAACTAATAGACGTACATCTCTACAGGCCAGTACATTTTTATTTGTTGACATATACGTTTGTCTAAAGAACTATACCGAAAGCTATTAATCATCGTAATCTTTGTGTGTTTAATTGAGCTTTCTCGACGTACTTAAGGTTATTTCAGTCATATGCCGGATGGCAACCTCAGTGGATGAAGGGAACCAGTCAAAGAACACAGCACATGATTACAAACAAATGGGCTTCCGGATACCGTTAAGCCCAGTGTACGCCAGGGCACAGGAAGCTCTCACCCAACCACATGCATAACTGTAACTGCATTGGCGTAAACTAAACACATACCAAACGTGTGTGTTTTTTTGTTTCTGTTGTGCAAATATATTAACATTTATATCAATGTTATCTGCAACCAAATTACTTTATTCTCTTTTTTCGCTTTTCATAAACCGACCATATTATAATTACGCTACGGTAAATTCACGAATATTAATTAACTGGGTCTTATTGAATTTAATCGTTTTACGACTACGTTTGTCTAAAGTACTTGGAAAAATAACGAAGTCAAGTAATGTGATAATTAGTCTTAATTAATCCAACACAGTGTGTTGTGATTAATAGGTGAGTTTGATTTACTGTGGACAATCATGTGAGTCTAATGAAGTGTTAACAACACTCGATTAGTGGATTACAACATGCCTTCAAAACGGCCATCACAAAGAACTCTAAGGTTGTAATATGCATATATCCTCAAGAAAGAACCCAAGATCATGAACACCTTATGTTCCGCGCTGTGGCTCAGATGGTTGGCAGTCGGCTCCCTTAACTGTATCCAGTACAGGTTCACATCGCCAATGGCTTCACTGTATCCAGTACAGGTTCACATCGCCAATAGCTTCACT
>JAVFBZ010135125.1:0-22977 GCA_032466195.1 Katharina tunicata
AGTAATCACACTGGCACAGGGATATCGACTAATTAAAGACGAGAAATTATCTCATATTCTAGATCAATTCTCAGAGATATATATATATTTTTTTTTTTTATGTATAAATGTAGAGAAAGATATATATATATATATATTTCGGCTTAATTACCACCCTATGTAAACGCATAACAATATATTGTTATATCTCATACGTCTGTTGAAAATAACTACCTTTGCCACTGGGGTAAAACTGTGAGTTAAATAACCTTGAGTGTGGCGTAAGCAACAAACTAAACAAAGCCATATGTTTGTACAAATGTAGAGAAAGAAAATTTTGCTTGCCTCTACCGGGATTCGAACTCGGTTCTCTGGCTAGCACGGCCAGTGCTTTAACCGACTGGGCTACATAGGCTCACAGTAGAACGAACAAATTTGTACCCAGGTAAAGGCCAATGGGCCATTTAAAAGCATACTGTAAGCATAACATTTTGGACAGTTTGAGTACTATAAACACTAGATTGAAAAAGAGCTGTGTAAAACTGAAAACGTTTACTTGGGATTGACAAAAGTAATAAAAACAAAAACAGAATGATAGTTATAAATCTTAGTCACAAAAGTCATGTAATTCTATGGAAAATTTACAAAGATTTAAAAATACTAAGAAGTGTTTTGACAAAGCAAATACATATACATATTACCCTCCTGTGTGTATGAAACAAACATGGCAACATAGTTTCGATAACCCTATATATTATACTAGTCTATTAATCTATGGGTATGACGTTGCACAATTTCTTTAACCAAGAAAAATAGTCCGTGTATGTTTCCCTAAAATACTTCATCGCCAATAGTTTGTTTGAAATGCATGATTTATAAGTCGGAGTTAATAAATAATGAAATACTTGTATAGATTACAACTTCTTGTTTATTGGGGTTGCGACGTGTCAGTGTTGGCCTAGTTGAAGACACCGTTCTCACATGCATGCTTCATGAGAAAAGTGTTAATGACTACACTGAGACGCCGCAACTCTAATAAACAAAAACTTGTAACAAATATTTAACAAAATTATTGATCGCCAATAGTAATACACAACAACCCTACATCACCTCATCAAATGTAATGTCTCAGTTCTCCTGATTTCTCCATGATCCTGCATTAGCTTATATAATAAGGCTCTGGGTAAACAACAAAGCTATCAACACTCACGCTTGGTACAGAGAGAACTGAAAGCCCGTTCAGGCTGTACAGTCTATAAGTTATCCTATAACTGAGAAAAATGAGAAAACTGTGGAAAGCTCAGAGTTGGCTATTACGTCACAAGAAAGCAGAATGAAAAGTATCGCTCAAGTATATACCGACAGCGAAATTACTTAAATACATACATGAAGTTTTTTTCCTGTTAAACAGAATTGCATTGTGGAATTACTGGAGGGAAAGTAAAAAGACCATGCACGGAAGCGCCATGTTGAAGTCAAAGTGAGGCAATCTGCTCTTTTGACGTGAGAGATGACGGATCACATTGCAGCGTCACAAAGGTTTTCTTCACCAATGATGCAAAACCAATAACGGTACAAAACGGTGACGTCATGATTTGGAAACAACGTCACAATGAGTGGCGTCTGAAGAGCATGTAGCCTCACGTAAGTTCGCAGCGCCGCCCCTTCCGTGCAAAAGGTCTATAATTTTACCCTATATTTTATTCGTATCGTATACGAAATGAACATACGACGAAGAATTGAATAATACACCATGGTTCAGTTATGAATGAAACATGGTATATTTTTCTACCTACAATCGTACTCCATACACGGTAAATCGTTCACCCCGCTTTACTATTAAAAGTACACTGAAGTTTACAAGTACTTCGGTGAAACGCTTCTATGTCAGTAAAATCATAAACTACCGAGGACTTCTCACCTCACTGGTGTAGTTTTAACGCTAGAGACGGCCGGTAAAAAAGCCATAGATGTCTGTGTTGTCACCCTATGATTGTCATTTGTCGATAGAAATGTTTGTGTTGTCCCAATATGATTGCCGTCTATCATGTCATAGATGATCACGTTCAAATATATGGGACAGGTCGGCACGTCGTAAATCAGTTACTATCTTGTCTTAGGAATTCGAAATGTTTCGTTGTAGTTTAAGTCAAATTAAATAGGTGTCTTATTGGCGGGAACAATACTTTTATTTAAAAGAGATCATTGCAAGAGGACAATTATGGATTTAACTTTCCTTGTTTTTAGTTATAGGTATCGTTGTTTATTATTGATATATAGCCATTCAAACTCAGATCAATGTATACAAAAACAAAATAAAATAGATTTTTGTATAATTGTAGAGAAAGAAAATTGAGCTTGCCTCCACCGCGATTCGAACACGGGTCTCTATATATGTGTCAAGAGTAATCACACTGGCAAAGGGATATTGACTAATTAAGGGTCTATATATATATATATACCATGATCCATCATAACAATATCTGGTACGTGTTTCCGGATGTTACCAGAAAAAGGTGTATACATGTCAAACATGGTCCATGGACACATGTTTCGGAAAAGCTAGATCCTTGCAGTATTTATACTGTATTATATATGCGCCGGCCCTGCCAGCCAGTGTGACCCGAGTTCGAATCCCGGTTTGGGCAACCAACATTTCTTTCTCTACATTTATAAGCATATAAGGTAAGTCGAGGTTGGAACCTCACACGCTTTTTCCATTTTCAAAAATAGGTCAATTGGTATTTACAACGTACTGAGAATTATTTCACTTATATAAAAACCGGTTAAGTATTGGTTGTGAAGGAAAGCAGACAAAGCTCAATCGAAACTACACCATTTTGGCAAAGCAGTGGAAACATTCTTAACATAAGGATGTTTTTCAGCATACCTCGTAAGCCATATTGATGAGATAAGCTATTTAAAACTGAATAAGTTTATTTTCGTTTGCAGTATAGACATACATGTATATATACAGAAGTAAACAGATAATCTGTTGTTTTCACTATTATAGTACTGCCAGGATTCGTAACGCAGTCTTGTAAGGATAACAAGGAAGAATGGAATTTACTGACTATCTTCATGTTTCTGGGTTGAGCAATCATCAAAAGCAACCCATATCGTAAATATGTAGACATATTATTTCGTTTTTATCAGTAATATTTAGTTAGTTTTAGCATCATACAAAAGTTAAGCAACGTGAAATTACGTCTGTCTATATGTAAGGCAACGGTATTTATAATGTATGTTAAACATTTATCAAATCTTTATTAAAAGTAAATTCGTCCCACCATTGTGTCAGCTCACTGACCTCAGTCTATATATGACCGAATAAACAAAATAAGTAAAACTCCGGGTCAACACCCATTCACGTCCACGACGATTAACATTGAAAAGTAAATAAGTTACGTGAACTAATTTAAAGGAATTGCCTCTTCGGCACGCACGACAAAAATCTCCTCACATTAGACGGTCGTATATATTCCAGTGATATATCTGCGTTGACATGCCATTATGTGGGCGTATACGGGATCACAGAGGTATGTACAAATATAATGACAACTGTCACCTTCTTCTTGTTTGGTTATACCCACAATATGATGAAAATATATGTTGACATATTATACTCTTTTACACTGCTTGGTAAATCTAAGAATGTTATGGAAACAATCGATCGCGATTATTGGTTATTAAACGGCTCTGCTATCAGCAATGATAGACTGAATGCATATTATATCTAAAATTTAAGAAATAGTATGTCATATTTTACTCCAACTGATAAATCAAAGAACGTTATCGAAACAAGCGATCGCGAATATTGGTTATGCATATTATATATAAAATTGAATACAGTATATTTTCTTTATACGATTCATTTTGATGTGAGAATTACCATACCAGAATCTCAGTTACGTATATATCATGTGACATGTCATTACATACAGAACGTGCAGATCAAGATTACATGAATGTATGATTAATCCGAGGGTAAGCAATGGATATGCATGACACTGATAAGAATGAACTGAAGTGTCACTCCAAATAATCCTTAAGTATCTATCTAGTTTGTTTTACCATCGAGAAGTAGCACATTGTAACATTATAGGTTCATTGGTGATTAGTTACGCGATCCACCACCGGAATATAATTTACAGAAATAGACTCGTATGCATGCACGAGACAGACACCATATTAAACTGCCGACCATAGCCGATCACAGCGGTAGATAAGCAAATATTGCCCAACCGTCACCTAATAGTGTCCCTCTGTGTGTGCTTTGATAAAAGCATTATTAAATTTGGTGAAAACTTGGTTGACATTCTAAGGCGAGTCTCTTAGACAGTCGCGGGTGGTTGGGTACTCAGTTGTTCTCTGAGCGAAAGGTCATCAGGAAGCGGATTTCTGTGGTGGCCTGTAAACGTATTGTGGCGCCTTCTAACGTTGCCAGCGCGTCGTTTCCTTCACCGATTGGGCTGGCACGCTGTCATATAAGTGATATAACCTTAAGTACGGCGTTATCCCCCAATCAAACAAACACACTCCTAGACAGTCGTCGAAGTGTTAAGATACAGCCTTAAGTTCTTGGTCAGCTTCTATTAGAGAATGTTAAGTTAATAAACTCGACTGTTCTCTACTGACGTGTATATGCTATGTATTTGATCAGGTGAGTCGGATAATTGGCGGGAATCGTGAATGGAAGAAGCAGACGAAAATTTTAGTTTGTCTTAGATTGTTATCTTAGGTCAACGGTTTGATAAAGCAGGCTCTGGAATTATGAATAGTTCCAGAGGACAAAGGAACAATCGTGCCCTGTTCGGTATAGAACCGCGCTTTTCGTGACTTTCTAGCCACTTTCAACCGCAATTTCTTTATGCAACGCGGCGCACATTTTATCGATAAATATCTAAACTTTGTTTTGCTTGATCCAATTACGCTCAATGTGATTCATGGGACAAAAGGAAACGGCAAAAAAACGAGTATATTTTTAAGCAGATATCATTCATTTAAGCATACCATTTGTACGTCACGAGTTAGAATTTGTCCGTGTAGGCCTACAACATTTATTAATTCAGAGATGTACCCATAAGAAGGTTTGGCCAACCCGACTGTCTTGACATTAAGTCAAACGTGCACTATCAAAGACGTTAACTTTAGATCCTCGAATAAAACTGTTGCGTATATACTGTATAGAAAAAGAATTTCAGATTATATATTTGTTGTATGTTTGTTTGATCATGCAAGCCTAATAATATGACATAATGTTTCGAGTTACAACGGCTCTCATGAACCCATCCATGCACTGTGCACAGATGTAAACATATTAAATGAAATATTATTTCTGTCGTTTAGAACTTGACCGTTAGTAGTATTTTCGTTTTTTGGTATAACATTCCTAGCCTTTTACTGTTGGCGATTCGATGTCCGACGGTCGTGGGTTCGATTCCAGCAAGGGTCTCAACGGGCAAAATTTTCTGAACTAGAATCTGTTCAGTACTAGAGAGTGTTATCCCACAAAAACGAAAATAATGTTAAATGTATGTATTAAATTACGAAATTGATTTGTGTGCTATTTTATTAATGCCTTTTGTTGCAGTTAATAAAATAGTTTAGTTTGAGTTTACATTTGATAATATTTCTGCACTGTTCTGTGGAGTGTTTTGCATTCATATTCACAATTATAACGACATGGAAATGATTTGTGTGTCTTATATGAAATCATTCTCCTTATTCAATGACCCGTCAGGTAATTTGTGTAAATTACCATGAATGAGTCAACATAATACAGACACATAAGGGAATGCGTCATTTTGCGATTCTTGTGAATGGGTTTATTTTCTCACACTATTTATTACTTCATCTTGTTAAAAAGAAAACAAGGCAATTAGCTTAATAACATTATCGCCTCTAGCTGTGGCTGATTCGAGGTCGGCCTGAAGTTATAACAATGTATGTACACAACGTGTCAATGTCTTAATTGCTGCAGGTTGGCCTAGGGCTATAATGAAGGTGCTTAATACGACGATAAGTAATTATCAATTACAATACATTGCACAAAGTCATATACAAATCAACACCACCTGTAGATACAATTATACAATTATTGTAATACGAATAAAATACAAAGAGATACACATAGAAAAAGTGAGTAATCATAATGACCCTAAATTCAAATAACCGTGACATTATATACGAAATTCTTCCAAAATTTAAAATCAAGAAATGAAACCCATGTCATAAGAGTTTGATACGAGCAGGAGTAGCGACTAAAATCATTTGCATTATATTTATGTGGACATTGTGGATGTCTTAATGGTGACTGGAAATTAACAAATCTTAGTTAATGTCTGTTAGGCCAATATACGCAAAGAGAGGTTATTTTTTTCAGAACTCACGCTGTGTAGGGTACTCAAAATTATATTAAAAAAATCATAGAAACCAGGAACATTTTAAATCATGTAACAATATTAGTTTGTGACCTTATTCACTTACTGTGCCACAAAGCCCAATAGGGCCCTTGTGTTGGCGATGAACGTCAAACGACCTTGACAATTTATATGTGTTTATTATACCCTGCAAAGGTGACGTTTTGAAGTCAGATACACAATCTTGCAAGACTGGTCCAAGAACGACTTTCCAAACATCATTTATCCAACGATGTTTGCAAAATGCATTTATATTCATGTCCAGTTATCTCAGTTTCGACGTCAAAACAAGGTTATCGTATAGAATTATTAAAAGTGGAGATAAGTCAACATTAAAGGCAATTAAAATGTCTCCTCAGTTCAGTTGAGGCCTTTCCTAAATAAATGATATACTTGGTATAGTCCGCGGTATAAAAAAATCCCTACCATTTGGTTTGGGAGACTGCCAGAAATACTCGCGATATCTGATAGTGATACTTGTTTAATAAGTTTGCAAATAATCTTAATGTAAAAAGGGTACCTTTCCCAAAGTGTTTTCGCTTTAAGCATTCCAAGGAGTGAAAGAGAAAATAGTTTTAAGTGTAGGTTGAATAAACAGAGTCAACATCGAACAATTCAAATTGTGGAATAGGCATGACTAGAAAAGTTCAAGCATAAGATTATTGACTTCATTTTTTACAAGGAGCAAAACGTTGATTCAAAAATGTGCAGTCTGTATAAACTTTAATCATGCCTCCTTGTGTTCGTCCAAGTCCTCGTGAAATGAAATTGAAAAAATAAATTTTATAAATATGTCATCATTTGTTTATTGAATATCCAAATTCATATATAGGCCAACTCAAAATAAGCAAAAGAATAGAGTTCATAGTGTAACACAGAGCAAATCTATCTGTAGGGTGAAGTCTTGAATAAGGAGGCGAGACCTTTAAGACGGTCCGAGTGATTGGAGTGCGCTGAGGGGCGAGATACTAGGGCAGGTATGGGAGCTTTTAGTCAGCTCGGCTTCTCTCGACGCGTGGATGAATGTGGTAAAAATTAGGCTACTGAGTGTCGGAGTGGTGATCGCCGGGCGATCCTAGCCTCTCGACACCGGGCTATTGGGAGGTCTGTTTGCATTCTTATGTCTGTGTATATACAGACTAGAGGGGTTGGTTATTTCTTCACATTACCCACATTGAGATTACTTGTGTTAGAAAATGACCTACAAAGCCCACAATTAAGGCTGTACACGAGATGCTGTAGCCACAACTTAACAGCCTGTCGACTGCGGATAAAGTTACCCTTTACAGCATACTTACACTGTTTAATTCTTAATTAATATATAGCAATAGCAATTAAATTAATATGCAGTCATTAACTGGTCTAAATGTGGCCTATACACAGTTCGTGGTTTATCTACAGGTTTTTTTTTTTTTTTTTTTAAAGATAATTCCTTTCAAGATAACAATTATAAAGTTACAAAATATACGGAACACAGTTTGCCAAGTAATAAAAAAAAAACACTTGTCACGCCAAACTCCATAATATCTGCTATTGATAGCCTCGGGTTGACGATATCTTTTAATAGTGTATTATTTCCATCGATGCAAATGTAGACCTATAACAAAAGATACTTAGCTGTAACATAGTTGTACTGCAATGGGTTCATTTAAGAAGAGGATATATTTGACCATGGCATTCTCTTAATAATAAAAGAAAGAAAAGCCAATATACGGCGGTATCAAAATTATAGTGAAGTGCAACACCTACCTTAAAACATCCATGGTGAAGTAGGATAGTTATACAACTGGTAGAGATTTCAGCTAATTTAATCCACTGAAAGCCAGCCTCTTTAAAATCAGGCTAATTTATTTCATTTATAGTGACTTAACGCCAAACAAAAGAAATGTCCAGAAAATGGGTTGTATGGGCAAACATGCACATATTCCATAGAAATTATTAACCGAAGTTCACGCACAACTAAACAAAGATCGATTCCTTGCAGATTAGATTTTTGTCGAAGTTAAATTCATGAAAAATTCATCTTTTTAAATAATCCCATGGTCAAAATCCAATGCATTACTGAAATGAAAACAATTCAGAAACACAATAGTTTTACACGTCAAAACCCCGATGCTGTGCTATGAAAAAATGTTCGCTTAGTAAGCACTTTGAGTAGCGTGTATATAGTAGAAGCAGTTGAGGTTTAAATTACTCCTAGACCCTTGACTGGTCTGTTTTACACCTGTGCTTGGGGCCACACGCGACACCGACTGTAAACCAAAGAAATAACACTGTGACTCTATAACACACTGCATTACTTGTCTCCTGTCTGGATAAGGTGGGGCCCACCGGGCAATTCCACATTAATGAACAAAAATCCTAAAATGGAAATCTTTGTTAATGAATGCTTGTGTTATGCCATCCGTCGGGGTACATTTCCGTGTCGTCTTATAACGTACGTCCATAGACTTCAATTCCAGAAAGAAAACACACTACATTAACCTCGCGTAGGGTAAAGGGCCACAACACAGCAAAAAACTAGCTGTACACGCTATATCTACAAATAACTAGCCCTAACTTACTACAGGCGGCTCTTAATTTCACGTTCAAATATTATCCTGTCGCAAATTAAGTTTACTTTCTGTGGCCATAGTTAATAAATCCCGCGGTTCGCCGAAGGTAAAAAGGGTTTAGCTGGCGCTTTCAGATCGACTGACTTTGATGTGAGGCATGCGCAATAGAAACTCCTCGGCGTCACATTCACACCAGACAGGCAAAATCAACGCGACATTAACACTTCTAGATACGCATTTGAAAGATTACCCCTGTAGCTTACAATAAATTTCACGTAGATATAGCAAACCAATGCCACATTTATAGCTATAATATGTATAGAACGAACGTGTACCGTAAAATTCTATGCAAGATTAAAAAGTATATATTACAAACGAAGAAATCGTGCAATTTATGCGTGTGGCCTATGTGTGATCAAATTTAAATCTCTAACAGGGCGTACTGCAAGGGAGCATTTTTCGTCTGTGGCGAATATAGCTCTTACATTTATTTATGTACGTATATATACGGTATACTGGTGTATATGTCTATCAGTAAAACTAAACATTACGCCCAGTATTAAACTTGCCTGATATAAATATGCCTGAGGTTCTGCGCCATGTTTAAGTCCAAACTCTTTCATTCAACGTATAGACAGCTGTCAATCCACATAAACAACTATAGCGAAGTTCTATTACAGTATTCTTTTGAAATGGTCATATTGTACAATTGCAATCTCTTTCGTAGTTAGTTTTAAGTGTACAACAAGATATCTCTCTACTTTAATTAGTACACACACTATACGAAACCTTCAACTGGTAAACTCGAGAAAACTCAGACACACCGATTAAATACATTTTACATTCACCAACAAAAACAGATTTACATATGTGCTTGATTTAAGTTTCTCTAATACTATTTGAATGGGCCACATTACTCATATTTGAAAGGAAATAAATTCAAACTAAGTAAATATGAATTAAAATTTTTAAATTACGGACACAATGCACGCATTAATTTATGTTCCATTACCCGTTTACAGTCAAACTATTTTCTTTACATTCGTAAAACAAACTCTTGTTTTTATTTTGAACAGTTTTAGTAAATATCACTTTCATCGCGCGCCTTCTTCGTCGCACAAACGTGAATATAAGAACAAATTAATTTTGGAGTATTAAATTAGATTGTATAACCAGTTAAGCCGAATTTCGCACAATGCGGATCTGGTTTGTTATCAGCCTTGTATTCTTTTTATAGACATAGTTGACAGCATAAGTTGTCATTTATATGGGAAGATTGAAAATGGAGATCCTTTTACGGTCACATTACGACAGTAATTGAAGACACAGTGACAAAGACAACAGACATTAAAACATTAACAGAGTAAAAAAGGTGAAGTTTGAACTTTTCACCCAGTTGCTACGGATGAATTAATGAAACAACATACGCTATATAACATGTTAAAACACACGCTATATATACGTGTTTTTTGTTTAAATATCCGTACACTTTTTAGAGGTCATATCGTAAGAGAAACGTAAACAGTTTAAACTTTTTAACGCTAATTGAACAAAAAATCCTCTCATTTGATAAATTGTATTTACAGGGAGGTCTACAAGATGACAATCACATTGGGGTGTTAATAAACTTTCATTGAAGAGTCGCGTGTTCGCACGAGTTCTGTATCCTACACTTTGATGCTTTTTCAAAGTTGTGCTTTGGAAGTCAATGTATAAAAGTGAAGTAGGCCCTACAAGATAACTTCAATTTTTAATATAATTCTTTGTTGACCCTTTACAGTAATCTGTGGTAAACTATTCATTACAAAATGTAATCTGGCTTTGAAACTGAAACCTATACAGAGCAACTATTGAAGTCTATACGGTTTACTGGAGTTAATTTCCCAAACTTCAATATTAAAATATATGCTATGTCGGTTTAAAGTCATTTTTGCTATTTACATGTCAAATAACTTGATATGTTTCGCTTTATTGGAGACGATGCCTCGTAATACAGTAAAAATTGTACCTTTTTCAATAAATAGAGACTGTTTTTGGATTATGCACATTTTACTTCGTTATTAACATTGTTGACTTTTGACCTTAGACTCTTTTTGATCTTTGACCCACGAACAAGGCAACACTTTCCATATTTATCCCAGTAAAGTAAGGAGTTGAAAGCGAACGTGATAGTTTGGTGGAAATATGCCATCTCTATATATTAATGGAATCGATCGACAAAAGAATGATCAAAAAGGTTTGTTTATAATTCTGCTGAGTCATGCTGCCCATGCGTCTTGACCAATCATTAAATCACGCAGAGGTAATTGGTGACTCATGAGCTGAAAGTCGTGTAGCGGAGAAAACAAAACTAATGTTAGCAGGTTTATGCTGATTAAGGAAAATACAAAAATTATGGTTCATCATCCATTTTGTTAATGAAGGGCTCGGATAGTTTATTGACTTCACAAAATGAACTGATTATGTTTGAAGGAAAGTGCACTGGAAACAAAAAGATACATGCGAAAACCAAATAAGATACAATATATTTACCAGTTTTATGTATTGGACGAGTATCTGTTCAGAACATTAATGTCGTATTAGTTACACCAAACGCGCGCAGTTATGCTTTTGCTCGAAATATTCCACAATTTAATTGAAAAAAGGATTCTCAACTTGTTTTGGATTAAACAAAATAATAGTTTATAGATACTTTAATGTTGTTTCATAAACTATAATAAATCAAAAGCCAAATAAATTGTGCCTTGTGCTGCTGTTGTTTACAATCATAATAGCTATAGATATGCATCTTTATATTTCTTCACAATTCAGTGATACACATCGGCTATATAAAAATGTTTGCAAATCACTGCTTTAAAGAGACACACTCTTGTCAACGTAATTCAAACTACGCACAATACACCAAACGTTATTCGGTTTCATTCAACACCAGACTTGTGTTAAAAACTTTTGTTGCGAAAACATGCACAAAGAAACCTTGATACTTTGGTTATTTACCTTGGAAATTGAGAATTTCTTTGATTTTATGAGAGGATGCGTTTCTTTGTCAACTCTACCTCGATAGTGACTGAAAATGGTACTCAGGTTACGGGGTGTATGAATGGCTGTTACCCAAAATGACCCGCAATCTGTGTTGAAAGTGTCCAGATTAATAGGATTCGTGAATGTAAGAAGAGTCCGTCATTTTCACTTCATCAAACCTAATTACGTCGCGGGGATCTTTTTCATGAAAGGTCATGACCTCTAGACGCGTTAATCACGTTTATCTGTCGCGAAACCCGTCCGAATGAAATGCAAGATGTGAAGTGGCGTTTTAGGTCGCGACTCGGGTAATAATTAGAGGGCAATTGATACTTGTCATAAATGTGAATAGATCTGTTCATATTTCTTAGTATAGGTCAACTTTTATGAATCTTGCTGCGCCATGCTGAGAAATAAAAAATGCAGAAAACAAAACCTACTATTAAAGGCCGCGGACACGAACATATGGTCCACAGGCAAAGGGGGAACACAAATACAGAACTTCTAAGTTAAGCTGTTTTCAATAGTAAATCTTGAGAAATATTTGTACCTTCAAAGACATTCGTCGCCAAACAGCATTTCTGACATTCTATTTTGACTGGTGTATAAGCCTTTACTGCATGAAGTAGTTAAATTATATACTTTTTAGTATTGTTTTAATTTAAAAGTACAGAGGTCAGATCCTGTATACTACAGTCGTGATCCCTTACTTTGAATAAGATAATTCTTGTAGCTTAACAGTTAATTTAATATTGAAAAGTCGATCCGTTAAAGTAATATGGACGCCATTTAGCTGCAGGCATGTTAGAGATCTAGGGCCTACAGTTTTGGTTGTTCCACAGAAAGTACTCTTTGGAGTTGACAACATGACTTTAATTAAACGAGTTAAACTTTGTATTCAGCTTAAAAACCCTTGCCAACATGTTGTTAAATAGAAGAAGCATTACTTTTTATTCTCAGTGTTGCAAACGATAAATCAAAAGTTAACATCAAACATTTGAAATTCTTTAACTCCTTAAACTTCACTTGCAAATGTGTGCCACTGTATAAAGTCAAGCTTGCAAGATGTAGCTACCCATAACTTGAGACTTTTACCACCAACGACGAAGACCGGGTTAGATTTTACAGCGATAGACGAGCAGCAAGGGTTTCATTTCCCGAGAAATACCACATAAAACCCCTTCCCGTGTCTAGCTGGATGTACTTATCAGTTTGACCGAGTTTTATAAATAAAATATAAAAAACGGATGAGATATTTTAAAAGCACTTGGGGCGAATTAAACTACGCAAGTGTAAACAAAAGATGAGCTCTCGAACGCATCTGCTGAGCTGCCCAGATTGAGATGCTGTGCCACAGGGGTGGTTCGCTCAAAGAGCCGGCTATTACAGCACGTCCATTCCACTGTCAAAGGCAGTCACACAATGCCAAAGAGTTAAACCTCACCCTGGTTGAGTATTTTTGTATCTGGTTCAATTGACTACTCGTAGCGTATTTTGAGTAAAGCCTATTTCAAATAAGAGTTTGTCTGAATTACGGTTTTTGCGCCTATATATAACGCCTTGGTGGTAGTGCCTGGGCTCATTTCTGAACAGTCGTCAAAAACAAAACAGCCCGGAAAATCCGAGCGTATTTTTCGTGGTCACGCGAGTAAAATACTGTTTTCATTTTCACCAATTTGATGCCATTGTTTAATCTTAGGGATGTCCTAGATGTTGTGGGATAAAGCCCTGGACAATCAGAACAGTTTGCATGCCGTTTTCATATAGTGGCGGGTTTCACAAGGTGTCGCCGATTTCTTACCCACCGATTTCTTACCCATAAAAAAGCAATTTTGTAAGACAGCCAAGAAGTTGTTCGAAAGGTTCAAAGGCAGAAAATGGCACTTTGTGTGGCATTTGGAGAAAATGTTGAATTAAATCCAACTGCGTGTTCACAGTCTGTTTTGACGAAACGCAGGATCAAACTTTGGGTAGAATATATCACGCATTATGTCCACAATAATCATACACAAAAATCATACACAGGGACTTGTGAATTACAGAGATGAGCTCTGTTTGCGCATGAACGGAGCTGGTGATTGTCCGGAGGCCTCCTGTGCCCTGTTGCTCTGAGCCAACTCGTTGTGGTATTCTGTTGTGTGTATTCTTGTAAATAAATGTACTGTGGTGTCTTTTGTGCTGCCAGCAGTGGCGGACTGGGTCTAAAATTACAGGTTGCCAGGTGGAAAAGTGGGCCCGCTAAAAACTGCAATGCCGTCATCTAATTTTTATAACGAATAACCTTAATACAATTTAAATACATAAGTTTAAAAGTGCAATTAGAAGTTTCTCGAACAGTAATGTTTATTTATTAATAGTTATAATCTTCCTGGAACTGTAAAAAGACGTCGAAGGGAGTTTTCCATCTACGTCATTGGTAGTGTACATGTTGCTGCTAGTAGGCAGTAAATACATAATTAAATTTTAAATAAAATGTAAAACAGACCAGACATTGTTAAGAGTTAATTAGACTAATTTCATTCATAATTCAAGACATTTAGCAACGGATGTGAAATTTAAAAAGAATATTTATCCAAAGACGTTTGTATGACGTCATTTATACATGCAGCTGTGCATGTATTGTAGAAAAATTGAGAAATTGGTAGAAACATTTGTCTTCGCTCGTTAACGTTTCTTCATGAATAAATCTTAATAAATCAAGGAGATATTATTGAAATTAAAAAAACCCATGTAGTATAATTAACATTGAAGAGAAATTCCGCTTCATTTTATTAGAGAGAGAAATCTGCTTCAATAGCATTCACATTAAAATCGCTTCAGACATATTAATAAGTGAAACTTTCCAATGAATATGTTGTGTGTAGCTTACATTTGGTATTAGAAAAAGCGGCCAAAATTATCCAAACGATCTTTTATTCGAAGGTGGAAGAGTTTAAAACTGAATTTTTTTATAACCCTCAGAAAATTGGGGTTTACTACATTTCCGAATTGAAGTCCGACATACGCATATATGATAAAATCCGCAAGGAATCAGTTATTTAAATCTACAAGTGGCTGTTCGCTTGTGATCCCAGATCGGTAACGTACTACTCTACAACTCCTGCCTAAGTGAACCAGTTTTGAACTTACATTCATGCTGTCATACTTTGAACTGGTGGAACATTATCGTCCTAAACAGAGCTATAACTTAAACACAATTAAAGTGACTTCACGTTTTTAGGTTGTGTAAGTGTATTGCCGATTGTAAGTGATATGCCCTTGCAACATTGCGTTAAACACCAATCAATCAATCAATCAATCAATCAGTCAATTAATCTCATTTCTGGTGAGAAATAACTGAAGCGGCCTGGCGGCACACACATAAAATGTTCTTATATTTTCAAACAAAATTGAGATTTTTGTCCAACTACTTTAAATTTATGTCCAATCAGTGACTAGAATTAGCTGGTAACATCTCTGCAACACTAACGATTTAGGAATTATTGTATTTGTAATTTTGTATGTCATTTCGATGAAAAATAAGTAAGAATATATTGTTAAATAAAAAAGATCATGCCAAATATAATCAACCTAAATGTTCATTCGTAAAGGTTTACATAAGCCCTATATCGCTGATGACTCTTCCATCTTGAGAGTGGGAAGTACGGCCAATTTGAAGGGGCCCTGGAGTATAAAATGTGATAGATCCTATATTATATTTTCAAGTTGTTAAAAGGTCTGTGACATTTTTAAGGTTTAATTTGTGTGTAATGTCTAAGGGGCCCACCCTGTCTGGGGCCCACTTGCCATCAGGCAAGCTGGCAACGTGGCCAGTCCGCAACTGGCTGCCAGCATCCCTTATAGCGTAGTATCCTTAAACCATTGGCGGACATGTGGTCATATCACTGTTGTAACCTTAAGTATGGCGTAAAATCCTGATTAAACAAACAACAACCTGCACGGATAAAATGCTTTCCACACCATGTGGCGGACACGTTGGGGGCTACTCTAAAGGGAATGTAGACCATTCTAATGCTAAATAACACCTCAGCATTATCATTCCAGCTTACAGGCGGATATCTAGACAAACACTATATTGTTAAGGTGTTTGGACCTGAGCCTTGTAATATTATGGGCAATGTCTACGTTGCAGTTCTAGCCTTCTAAACCGTAATGAATTACACAGAGATGCCAAAACAAGATTCCATTTAAAGAAAGTCTTTAAATAACAGTAGACCTATGTAAAAAGGTTTGGAATAATGGTTCAATTAGTATAACTCCAAATAGCCAGTGCGCTTATAAAATTCCTTGTTTGGTGTAGAGTGAGCAATGAAAAAGAAAAGAATTCCAATAGAGAGGTAAAACTAACATTTTTGTTCATCTACAGTTGTTAAATGTGTTCTCTGTATAGAATCAAAATTCTACATACCTCTTCTATTGAGGGTTAAAGTAACCTTAACTGTAGTTTAGAAAACGTATAAAATAGATATCTTTATAGCTTCGTATATCATTGAACTTGAATATGTGACATTCTAGTCTTTGTTTTTTTTTCAGCCTTCAAAATTTTGAAGTTATCATGTTATCTAAACTAAGAGAACGTTTGCACATCAGAAGATATACAATTTTCAGATTTTACCTCGTACACCATGCTAAAACATTCTTAAAAAATGGCATTAATAGTCCCTAAAATTCACCTATCATTTACGATTTGATAACAAAAGAAATTATTTAAGTTTTAACCGTGGACCGTAGCTATTTAATTCCCCTATCCACCAGATTGGTCAAGAACAAGACGCTTTCAATGTCTCAGAAGCACAACAGAAATTCGGTTGGGGTTTCTCCCTATATCTCTTCCCAGCGATACATCTATTTGTAGCAAAAACAATTCATTTTGAAAGACAGAGAATTTGTACAAACCGAACGGACAAGTTGGATATTTCTGGCATTCTGTCCTGCACGAACGCAAACAAGATGAATAGCGCTTGGAGAAAAGTCCCTGCCAATTTCCCACCAGTTCACAATTTGCTTTAAGATATGTTCTCTCTGTTGTCAATAAGGTTTATTATTGGGGTTTAATTTTACCGTTTCGATTAAATGGAATATCTGTCAACGATAGGGGCGGGCGAGATTTAGGTCTAACAATGAAATGACAAAGACAGACAACACGCAGATCTGTCCATTGACCACATCGGAAACTCATTTGCACAAGTGCCGCTCATTTGCAGAAGAGCGCTTTTTTTTTTGCTCGCGAGAGTCACGTGCCGACAGAATTAGCTCTCGCGCCAAAATTGGGCATATAATTAAATGTGGTGAATTGGGGTCTAACGATGGTTACGATCATACGGTCAGTGAGACAGACACTCGATCGGAAGGAGCTTGAAATCTGGGGAAAAGGGGAAAATTCGTAAAAGTACAAAACACAAATCTATAATAATTAATATTCTAATTCATTGAATAAATATAATTATTGCCAAAATTCGAAAATAGGTCCAAAATATATATCTACTCTTTTTTAAATGTTTACCCCAAAGAATCCTCTACATGTAAAAGCCTATTGACTATCGCTTAAATTGGGCTGCATGCATGCAGGCCTATACTGCTCACCGATTTATTTATTTGCTGAGCACTCAACGTTAGAGCACTGAATGAGATTTCACTAAAACTCCACCTGTACATTACCAGTGTCTGTTGTTATACCTTGTCAAAACCACCCGCGATGGTGTGGAAATGATATATCAGCAATTTCGAGGTTTATCAAGGCAGAATCTACAATAGGGATAACAAAAACATTTTGAGGGGAAAATTGACAATTTATTAGCCTAATATAAGTCAGTGAAGAACCAGATTGTAAGAGGAGAACCGGACGAAGAGAGAAGATTTATGACGGTATGTCGTGTGACGGTTTTAAGGTGCGGGTGGTTACTTAACTTGTACAATATAACAGAAACAGTTGTCTAATAGACACGATAGTACAAGGGTCGAGACGTATAAAACCTTAAACCACGACAAACTATTGACAAATCGGTCAATCTAGTTTGCAAAATTGATGCCTTTTGTGAGTTTCTTTACTCCAAGGTGCATTGTATTGTATAACACAATATATATTTTTATAAAGAGTAATAACACTGGCACAGGTATATCGACTAATTAAAGCCGATAAATAATCACATGTTCTAGATAAATTCTCAGAGACAATGTATACATGTATAAGCACACGATGAAGGAACTAACTTCGAGTGAATGTATAAGATTTTCATCTGATTCCTCCATGCACGCCTGTAATGATTAAAAGTGACATAAGAAGCCAGTAGTTCCACAGATCAGATTTAAGTAACATAGAATAAGAGAAACTCCGAACAAGGAAGTCATGTTGGTATAGATAATATATTTCGACTTAATTATGCCATCATCAGTTAGACATATAAAACATATGTTACTCAAAACTTTTCAGTGGAACTACTGGCTTCTGAAAAACCCTCCGAGGCACAGGCCCTGTTCTATATGTTTAACTGGTGATGGCATAATAAAGCCAAAATATATTACCTATACCAACATGACTTCCTTGTTCGGAGTTTTTATTATACTAAGAATATACGAACATACTCTGGGTTTAGTAACATCAACATCAACAACCTTTCCACACCTCATGACGATTTAACATTTTCTGATTTTCTAATGTCCAGCTTAAAGGGCAACATATTAACTTTAGAATACGAATTCTACTAATTGTACTTGTAGACAATGAAATTATTTCTTTTAAATTATGCCATTGTACCAACGACGAATAGGAAGAGGTATCCAAGATTTCAAATTCCTGGAACATATAACACTAAGAAAAATGTCTCCCAACGCTCAGAATATAAAGAATATGTGCGTATTTTGAACAGACAAATCAAATCTGATCAAATTTATATCAGGGCAACTCTTGTCAGTTACTAAATAAATATCTATAGCTTGCCAAACACTCCTTAAAAGGTAACTTTTATTACGTTTTTTTTTTGTTTGCTGTTCTTATTAACTATATTAAATCAAGATGATTTTATTATTATTGTTAATTTTATTTACCACCACCCTCAAGGTTTTAATAATCCTCACAAAAATTAATAATCACAGAAAAGGCTCTCTCTACGCCAAGCTATGACGTACAAGTATGGATAACTAACTTGCTACGGGCGGAAAATTTGTAACTGTCCATACATTTCTATACAATTTTTGAACACAAGCTAAAGTTCCGAGCCCCTACGCGTATATACGTGATCAAATCTCTCTTTCTTGATTTATTAATTAAAAATAAAAAATTACAACATTTCCCCAGTTGCAAACAACATTTTAAAATGTGTTTCGTAGTTTGAAAGTATCCCTATTAAGACAACCATTCTAAGAGTCTTGTTTAAGCGGCATTTATAATTCAATTCATTGCTTGAAAAGGGTCTTAGCATCTATAGGCCGAAACTTCGCTTATCAATATACCCAGAAGTTCAAAACCATCTTAGTCGTCATGTTTTTGTCATTCTAAGGGTATGTTGTATAACACGTCTGATATAAATGTGGGAAATATGTGCTTCCCAAAGAACACTTTTTAGCACCTATAAAAGCAAATATTCTAAGGTCATGCCCTAAGACCGTAACCTTACCAGCCCTATTGAATTAGATCCATATGTCTACAGTTTACATTCCTTTTTATACTATATGGTCTAACTTTGGTTAGAATATAGATCATGTATTACGTCTAACAATAATCACACACAGGGACATGTGGCTCAGAGACGAGTTCTGTTTACACACGGATAAAATGCTTTCGGCATCATGTGGCGGACACTTTGGAGGCTTCACTGAGGGGAATGTAGACCATTTTAAGACTAAATAGCACCTCTAGCCTTGCCAAACCAGCTAGGCCTGTACACAACTGGATTTCTACACAGACAGTCTATTGTTCAGGTGTTTGGGTGTAGCGCTTGTAATATTACCAACATTTTCATATCAAAAGGTCACTACTTCCAACAAGTCAAATGGGTACAACAATGATGTACAAACAAGATTCAGTTGATAGAAAATCTTGAAACGACAAAAAGTGAAAACATTATAAACATTTTATTACGTTTCAAATTAATAGGTGAAAAATTACATGTATTATGGAAAAGTAGTGTAAATGAGGCCATCCCAATTAACATTCCGTAGGAACTGTTCAATATAATTATTATAAAATCGTAGAATTTTAATATAATCTTACACTTTGTTACATTTGCTGTAGCAATACCAAATCCGCTTTTCACAATGTTACCCCGTTACTGTTATAATTAATTGTGAATTTTAGCAATCGTGAATACAGTACGTAAACATATAACATATTGTACTGTTTTTTAGGTTTGTCTATATCGCACAATTCGATTGCCTTTCGTTAACCAAGTATAACACTAGCATATCGGCAGCGGCGTATTGATGTGAACATTCTCTGACATGCACCTATTTTAGTTTTGTGAGCATGCACAAAAATATATAACAATTGGCTACGCACAAAAAAAAATCAAAAAGGAAAATAACAGAAAACCCGAATCAAGGCTGTCCCATTGTGTTAATTTATTGGAACAAATTACTGTTTCTGTTCGAGAAGAAAACAAACCATTGATCAAGCCAAGTTATAAATCGTGCATGACATTTTCGATGGCATGTCAGTATCTTTGAAGAACAAATACAAATTCATTTCTTTTCTCTCTTGAAATCATGTATTTGTAGCAATTAAATTTGACAGATAGTGAATTTGCTCAACCGAAGCCGACAAGTTGAAAATTACCCCCATTCTGTGTCGCACGAACGCAAATACTATTGATTGCGTTCGGAGAAAGGTCCCGGCCAATTTCCCACCAGTTCACAATTCACAATAAGCCACCTCCATATGTTCTCTATTTGGTCAATTAGGTGCATTGATGTTATATCTTTACCGTTTTGATAAAACGGCAATTCTGTCAGCGATAGGCCCGGCCGGATTTAACATTGAGGTGAGAAAGTAAGACGACACGCATTCTGTCCACTGGGAACTATATCTATCACAAGCGGATATTTTGCTCGTGAGAGTCACGCGCAAATAGGACGAACGCGCGATAGTTCACCAGATAATCCAATGTCGTGGGTTGAGTCGCTGTGTAACAATGAAATGATACTGCCAGTCACACACAGAAGAAGGTCTAAAGGGTACTTTTCTTGCCAAAAAGCACGATCATTATACTTCTATCAGATAATACAAATTACCAATATATCATCTTTAACTTCATAAGAAAGTCCAAGATGGAGAGACCGAGAAAACGTACACCGAATTTTTTTCAAAGCATAAAATAAGGAAGTCTTTGAAAAAAGCAAGCGCAATTGGCTTAACCTCGTGGGACTCTCGTTACTGTGATGTCATCACTAAGCTAGGCCGTGATAGGTGTATGAATATGCCTATTAAATACAGTTACATTTTGTTCGCGGGAAGACTATTAACCGCCATAAGCACAATAAACCCATAAACAAACAAGGAACACAAAGCGAAATTCTTATAGCTTTAGGACACGCAACGTTCAGTTAATACTTTGTGTTGTGGAAGTAAACCAGATGGCAACCGTGGAATTTGTCTACCTTCGCAGTTACCTACAGACTTTGAAAAAGTTCTGGCCAAAATGGCGACGATCGTATCGCGCGGTACACTCGAGGATTTCCAGTGTTATTTCTGCTGGTTAACAAATTAAACATATCTCTGACACGCTCCGGTATACCAGCCTGTATACATCATTATGGAGGCGCTCTATTGAGACAGACTCTATTGAGACAGACTCTATTGAGACAGACTCGACAAAAGAGGCAGGGATAATAAAAACATTTTGAGGAGAAAATTGGCAATTTATTAGCCTAATATAAGTCACTGCAGAATCACGGAGAACCAAATGAAGAAAAAAGATTTATGATGGGATGTCACGTGACGATTTTAAGGTTAGGGTTGTTATTTAACTTGCTGTACAATAGAACAAGCTTTAAAGCAGTTGTCTACTAGACATGGTAATATAAGGGTCGTACAGAACGTTAACTCCGGATAACCATTGTTCAAGTCCGTTTACATTTACCAACTCCTATTCTATTAAGTTGTTTTTCATCATTGGTGCCTTATGTATGTGTATTTACATCCCTTGAGAGAACATTGTACTAAATAACAACATACTACCGCTCGTGTTGGATATCACGGCATCATATAGTGGAATCATAGTATATAGGACCTTGGAATAATATACCCGAAGCAGATATCACTCCCACGCAAGCTTAGGGCTGAACAGTGAAGGATCGGACAAAATGTATTTGAGCCTTCACAGAGATTAAAATCATCACCTGCTACATGCAGAAGTACCATATCCACGCATCCCATGTCACACGAGGGAATTAATGAGGCGTTTTCGTCATACATGTAATTTTCGCGCAACTGACTGTCTTGGTTCTACCTGTTAAAAGAGTGCCCTTGAAATGTAGGCCTAGGCTACAGGTTGCCACCTCGACAAATTGGTAGATCCTTCGAGTAAAATATTATGTTAGTTTCTGTGTTTAAGTCAATGTGAGGTTAAGGGTAATGTTTATTTATTGATTAATTAATTGATTGATTGATTGGATTGATTTATTGATCAATTTGATTGGGGTTTAACGTCGTTCTTAAGGGTATTATACTTATATGCGTAATTGGTGTAGACCAGGATGAAACCTATAGTAAAACCCACCCCGCGAGCTCCGTAGTCGTCGGAAAAGTTCCCTTACATACCTTAGGTCCAGAGGCCGATTGAAACTATAATGGATACAGTAAAGGGGCACTCAGCACCCCGACGCTCAAACCAGCTGGGCGAAGGTGCGGCCCTGGGCTATGTTTTAGTTTTATCCTAACCCTATAACTAAAAAGTGACGTTTTTGTATTACATGATAAACTAGCCTACAGTATGGAAGTTCATTGCGGCCATCGAGTTCTCGGGTTCTCGACCCCGAGAACGCGAGATTTAATTTGGATCTCGAGT
>JAVFBZ010135136.1:0-22976 GCA_032466195.1 Katharina tunicata
TGTTACATGTATTGCCTTTTCTCGAGATGCGCCTTTAGGTTATCCAGAAAAACTCGAGATTCAGGTCTATCTAGAAATTTGTCTCTGAGAATTGATCTAGAACATGAGATAATTTATTGACTTTAGTTAGTCGATATCCTGTGCCAGTGTGATTACTCTTGACAACAAATATAAGAATCATGCCGGATCAACATTTCATGCCACATCCTTTAAATTTGCCGTACATACAAACGTTATTTAAACCTCAATCTGTATAATTTCAAGCTAATGTTAACCTGAAGCCTCCCTTTTGAATAAAGGAATCACGAAAGGGTTTGTATAAGATAATATACAGGACCAGACCATGTGTATTTTATATCACCATGCCTTGATTGCTGCACCAATTGTCCCACTTATATCTAGTTATATGGCTTGCGGTCTACATCAATTTATGACCCCTTCTTATCAAAATGATCAACACTTTTGTCCCGTCCATTTTATTAACAGTACGCAGAGGGAGGGAGAAACAAAAGGCAGTTGAAGTACGTCTGGATATACATAAAATGTGTACATATGTGCGATAACTATGGAGTTTAAATCTCGCTTCTGATAGGCCTACATGTTTGTATTCATAAAGTACGTCTGGATGTACATATGTGCAATAACTATGGAGTTTAAATCTCGCTTCTGATAGGCCTAGATGTTTGTATTCATAAAGTCGATGGAATCTTTTTCAGCCTCTATTAAAACTCATAAAATTCAAAAGCATTGAATATACAACCTAAGAAACAACATACCTTGATTTCTAAATTCCAATGACTTATTTAATAATAGAGAGTGATTTCTATGACAATCAACGTGGCTTACGAAACAATAGAATGTGTTAACAAATAACGTCAGCTCCAATCACTGTAGACTAGCTTTAATTGAAATCTCACTTAATCACTCAATCTAACTGAGCTTATATATAGAAAGAAACAGGAAAGATCCCCGTTTCAGGGTATAAGAGTAAAGAATAATCAGCATTACCATACCTCATTTAATATATACTTAAATATATATATAAAAGTAAATAAATAAATAAGTAAATTAAATAAAAAGTAAATACACTTTCCACGGACTTTCAAGCTATATAATTCATTCCTCGACGAAACATTTTAAGTGTTTATTTCACTCATATTAAAGCGTGCCTTCCCAATGGGAGACGAAAACTAACCCAAACAATACTAGCACACACAAGTTTCTACAGGAAAGTTACAGGACGAAAAACAGGACACCGCAACTATTCTCTTTCCTTTGCGCTCCGTAACTCAGAGAGAACAGGGGCACAGAAAACTCCCGCCAACTACCAGCAAATCTTTTATGTAGAATTGCTCAGAGTATGAAAAATCCAGTTTTAAATCAAAACAACCTGTCACAATTATGAGAAAAATATAAATTAACACAAGCAAAACTATACAATGAAAACTATCAATAAAGTTCACGGAATATCGATGATCACAGGTACAAATTCGATTTATGAACTATACACACGGATTTCATAACAGTCACCATTCTGTCACGCGCAGTAATATACATAACACAAAAGACACTACAGTCACGTAAATGTCAGAATGTCGTCAATTTCAAAAGAAGACGTGCCTCACATTTTCTCTTATAATGACACGTGAAAACTTTGGTGCCACATATTTATATAATAAAGTAAAGAAAACGTATGAAATCTACACTGTTGTTAATTTTAGTAGCAACCTGAAATCGACACTCGAGGTTTCGATGCTTTCCAATTAAGTAATCTGACACGTCTCAATAGACTAAAATATTCAAAACATATAAGGAGGCTTGACAAATCTTACATGACAAAATTTTGAATATGTTTGCGTGGCCTGATTGGGGTTTTAAACTGTACTCAAGATTATTTGGGACTCATGAAGGCGTGTCTGCTTCTAAAGGACTATTGCATGAAGAAAGCCGGACTGAACATGACTCGTAAATAACAATAAAACGATTCAAAACCAATACACAAAACATGGGAGAAGAAGACACATTTTGTGTGCCCGACTACAACAAATTTACTTCGTGTATTCGCCTACTGGACAAGACAAGACAAGACAAGGTTTTACTTGTAGAAAGACGCACCTTAAACGTTAAATAAATTAAGAGTATATAATTTCGATGCTTCACAAATGGCAAAATCGAATAGACTATCCATATTCTCCACGCACGCTTATATAGAAGCATGCTTCTTAATAACAAAACTTCTATATAACAAAGTGCGAACAAACAAAGCCTATGACATTTTACGAAAATGACACACATGTTCTTTCTAATTATGTTATAAGGAAGATTTGTGGTGAATTTCTTAAAATTCTGAATGATAAATACTTTGTAACCACAAACAAAATAGAAATAAACTTGAAGCTTAGCAGAAACATTAAAATAATAGTTGTTTCTTTTCGCGGCGAAGATGGACAGTTTGAAGGTGGTTATTTTCACCGCGGTCGCGAAAAATGTGTAGCCCCCTTGCGCGCCTCATCTATAGCGTCCTATGATATCCTTAGCTATAAACCCTCTCTCACTCTCTCCGGATGTAGTTTGATGATGATAAAGATAGTGCGATTGCCACGTGGTTTTGCAGAGATATAATTTATGAAGTATGAGCCAGCTACAGAACCACGATTATCTTTTGGACTGCGCCTATTCTACTTCGTTAAAACCTCACTATTCGTCGCTTACTTATGTAATTAATGTTTCATAGACAGACACCTAAAGAAAAAAATGACGTAAACAATTTCTCACCAGTGGTGTCCAGAAGGGGCCCGTCAGAAACTTCCCAAAGTAAGCCGGTGTTCAAGAAAGAGAATAAACGCCAAATTCAGGCGTGTTGAAGTCCACGTAAAGCAAATTACTCAAATACGGGCGTATGCTGCCCTCGGTAGATTTCAACTGAAGATCATGCAGTCTGTTTCCCGGGGTATAACAGATGGAGAGGTAGGAAGGAGTCGGGTTATCCAAGGCTGGTCCGCGACTCCAGTACCACTATACCGCAGAGCTGACTCCGAGGCAGGCAGTTTTAAAGCGTAATTAGTTCGACAATGGAAGAGTGAATGAAGAACTCGACACGAAAAGACTGATCATCCAACGCGCACTGGAAATCTCAACAGAACTCCGTACAGTTTGTCTCCAGAGCAAACGAAGGAAGAAAAAAAATCGTGGAAAAAAAGAGATCGCGGAAATGATCGAGAGACAATCAGTGCAGTGATCCGTAAACGCGTATCGGGGAATATACGCGTCACCAGCGACACACACGCGCTTGCTAAATAGGCATACACATACGGCCCAATAAGCTCAGCATCATTATATCTGATATGGGTAAGATTTATAATTCATACACACGCGTATTCAATAAGACGTGAAAATGCGCGACACGATTTGATGTATATTTGAATTCCATTGCGTTGCTGTACATAGATGGGTGTCGACCTTTTACCTGACAGACTACATGAAACTGGTCGTGCATTTTGATACGCACATAAAACACACTATATCTAATATAATATCAAACACTATTCCGTCACAAAATCATAATTTTTATAAAAAAAAATTGTTTTATCCTGATTTAATAAAACAACACAGAAAAAAAAATGTACTCAGTTGTCTGATCTAAAACCTGACATGGTGAATAAAAAAAATTAGTTCAATATTTTTTGTATTTGCATAGTTTTACAGAATTCTTTCCCCTTTTTTTCTGATAACAAATTGGACGCTTAAAACAACCAAACAGGTATTTTTATTTGGACAACAGTTAAACTCGTTAAGTGTTTTAGCTAGTTGATCATTGTTTACAACTCATTTTGATATTCCCAATGGCGATGTAGATTTCAGCATATCGATTTCATTGCGTGCCAAATGTCGCTCCAAGTCTAGTGTTCATTTCAGATTGCATGGCGAACATTCTGCAGGTGTTTCTTAGTGTTAATTTCATCGCGCGCAGAGGCATTTACCATAGCAGTCTCGGAAAGCTAAAGTGATTAATTTCAACCAAATCTTTTCCCCCTATTTTTATTGCGCTTTTGCTCGCGGCGCTCTTGTAATCTTCTCAGCCATACAGTTTATACTCAACATATAGGCCTACCGTGAGCTGCGAACAATGAATGTGTATTGTGTACTGAAATACTCCATACAATTAAGACGTTAAATTTTAATCGTTTACGTGTCCTTTGTTATTATAGATTGACTTATTAATTTACATTTATATACTAGTATATAGGTATTTAAACATCTAGCCCACAGTTCATTTAAGACAAATACAAATAAATTTTGTAACGACAAGTCATTTTTGTTGTTGTCGTTGTACTGTTTCGCAAAAAGATGCTATGAAGAATGAATTTTTTACTACCAGTTGTTTTAAAATTTAACAGAGAAAAAAAAGCTATCACATGGCCGATTTAATTTGAAGTAAGTAAAAGGCAGAAAAAGCTCATTTTAGACCGTGAAGCGGTACGTATCAAATAATCAGATATACACCTACTCGTAAACTGCACGCAGGGATAATGTTTTAGGCTCAAAACAAGATGGCTAGTTAATACCTTAGAGTCAAAGACTCGACAAAGATTCTCTATTTTAGAACAGTTCTGCCATCGATATTTAGACCTTACCTAGAATACCTTGTGCAATTTTCAGTCTAATCAATATAGATTACGCTGTTCGTAAATCGCATCATTTGTGAATCGATCAGAAAATGCACCTCTAATACATGATTTCCGATGTTTTCGTATCTATTAAGCTTGTTCCCAACGTTCGGAAATCGTATTATTCTATAAACAAACGTGGGAAGATGGCGCGGAGATACACACGAGGTTACATTCGAACATCTCCGTCGTAAAACCGAGGCTATAGACATTAAATTACGATTTGTGAACATAGTTGACAGACCGATGACGTCATAATTAAGTTAATTGGTCTATCAGAATACCAACACGTAAAAACAAATCTATTCAAAATATACACGCCTTTGTTTTAGCTTTAATACTTCGATGAGATAATATCACGTTAGTAAACCATAATGTTTGAGCCAAGATATCACAGCGTGCAAAAAACTGCTTCCTCACTTCAAAATTATAGCTAATTTCCGGTTTAGCATTCGACCAGTGAAAGATAATAGAAATGTTACCTATGTGCTCAAATTTTCATCACGAAAAGATATCATCTCACAAATATTTGTGTGAAATTTATATTTCTAATGACTTTATTATTTACCGATAAGAACAATGTTATATGTTGTAATAAATCAACAGGCAGTAACCAACCTCAACATTGAACGTTGTATGATTAAGAGAAAACCCCTTTTTTATTCGATTGTTTATGGGTTTTTTTACGCCGTACTCAAGGTTATTTTACTTACATGACGGCGCGCCAGGGCAATCAGTGAAGAAAACCACCCTCTACACTGCACTGACAGCAAACAGGTCAAAAACAGGTCACAGAACGTCTCAAATACTCGGCTTCCTGAAACCAATTACCTCTGTTATATATTTGTGTTATTCTACTTTGGAGCCATTGTTAACGCGGCATTAGATTAAAAAAAATCAATCCACCATTGTATACAATCAAGATGAATCTTATACGTCCGCACATCCGGTGTTGGTTCGAATCCCCTTGTTGACCTTAGGTATATAAGGGAAACCTCCGATGGCTGCGGACATATAGCGGGTGGCTTTATGTTGTTTTTTTCTTGTCCTAATAGCGAAATACCCTTGAGTACGACGTTAAACGCCAATCAAATAAATAAATAAAAAAGATAACATGAAGGTTGATAAACCATTACGAATGTCCTGTATAGTTAATACTTTCCGTCTATCATACTTCACAACTGAAATAGTTTGTTTCTTCTCGGTTATCTTTATTTCTTTGTCTCAAACCCTTTACAATGGTGTTTTCTTCGCACTGCAAACCGCTCAAATATCTGATGATCAATGAACTAGAAGCTGTAGTACACGATAAACGAGGTGAGAACATTGTCCATTCAGCGATGTGGAAAATATGAAATACGACATCTCGTTTTGAGGCCCACGGATCAGAAAACACGTTTGGTGATGGAATAGTAATGCCGGGGAATTGGAGATAAAATAAGCCGTTGAACAGCTTCCAAGGCCGTGAAAACTGATCCTGCGAGCCAAGAAAATAGACCAGGTATAGAAATAAATCCAGACAAATCGTTCAATATCAATAATAAAGGTGATTTGTTTTAGCTCAGCTTCATGGACTTTTGTTAAATAGTCCATTCATGAAATATGACAGAAATTGTCTGTTTCTCGACAGCGTAATGGTTTCATGACGCGGCCAACCACGAGGTGCAAATAACTTCTGTGTAATAACAATCATGATTGACGTGAGTTTAAATGATGGCGGTGCCACTACACTTGAAGGGCGATGATCACGGCTATATGACATGTCTCAAGAATAAACACCTTGCTAGCTCCAATATAAGTAAGACAGATCATTCGCGTGTTTTCAAGTTTGTAATGCATGACAATTACCCAATGTCCATCACGATTTAGAGATGCACGTGGTAAACAATCAGCAATGGTCCCACCTCAATGTACCGCACGGGTTCGAGTTCGTCTCTCGACCATGCGGGTTGAATTTAATACAAGGGTGCCTCCCGGTTTCCACCACCGCCATACAGGGTAAATTCGTCGTATAAATGAAATAACCTTGAGCACGTCGGTCAAGGACGACGAGGTGTCTATTATATAGTTAGGAAATTAAAGAATTGTTTTGAGCATATAAGGTAAGATGGCGTACTTTGTAGATGTTACTCAGCACGTTGTCGGTACTGTCATGTGTAAGATCCTTTGAGTGGCATTTTAGAAGCAGGAAAAACGAACACTTTCAGAATTTCATACGGATAACAATTTCTTCAATTTATTAGATACAGCCTTTCTATCCCATTTCAGAGATCGTTTTCAACACTTGAAATCGATATGTGAAATGGGATAGAGACGTTGAGACTATTACATTGAAGAAGTTGTTATCCATATGAAATTCTGAAAAGTGTTCGTGTGTAAGATGTATGTAATATTTACACGGCACGCATATATAACAACAATGGCAATAATATTTTACATCCGTTGCGTATGAATTATTGGCTGTTTTTAGGTGGATGGCAAACGAGCAACAATTGGTGCCATTAGCCTACCTTTCAGCTCTGGGTTATTCCTGGCAAACAGGGGGAATAAGGCCAAAGAGGCGACACCGGGCGACGCAAGGACGTTGGTAAATCTTGGCAACGTCATGTTGTTTCTAACTGTTAACAAAATCTAAATATAAAACTGGACCCGATAAAAACAATTCATATTAGGAATATTGCCATGCTATGATATTATTTTTCTTTCTTTGTTTAAAAGCACGGATTACCAGTTATATGAAAACATATATAGCCTTCAATTCCCCGGTAAGTGTGTGTTCAGGGGACGTATCATAAAAGCGAGGGTCTTTTTTAAGCATGACACGCGTCGGCAAGGCTTGCTGTCAATAGTCCAATTTATGCTGCCCTCTTGTCATATCGAAGGCGATGAGCGAGTTGACACGCTTATGAAAAAGATAAGCTGGCCTAAGTCGAGTGTCTTTTTGAGTGCGGAAAAAAGATATCGGGGCCGGCGTACATTATATTGTCCCACAGATTTGTATCATAGGGAAGATGTATTGAGGAAAGCGAATAAGAGAGGAAGGGGGATTAGCTCGAAGATGAGAAGGGATTTGTCGGCTGTCATACCGGGGCCCTTGGGTCTCTCTTTCTAAAACATAACCCCCATAGCTAACAATAGTAATGAAAGATGAGCGTCTTCCGCAGCATCATTACAATCAAAAGATGTGCTTGTTATTTAATGATAAACTTAATCAATATTAACAGACGCACTCCTTATTAATTTTTTATCCACGTTTTCCACAAGGAAAAGAAAATCCAGTAATCCGACATTTCTCCTTGACTCATTGCGATAAAACAATATATGCTATTCGAGGACAATAACACGGCAATATGAAATCTCTCGACGACTGGGTGGCAGTTATAGCACAGTTCGAATATTGCTTGCCAAATCAAACAGCATTATTAATGTCGATCCAACGTAAACTATTTAAAAAGAAAAAGGATAAAGAACATTGCTAGTCAAATAAATGTATTATTAATAAAGGTGAAACAAATTGATTGGGGTTTAACGCCGTTTCACTTATATGACGGCATGCCGCCCCCAATGGGCGATGGAAATCACCATCATGCAGCGTCGCCGACAATAAGCAAGGACAGAACATAGTGATGGACATAACAAATGCAAAACATAACAAATATCGGATCATCAACTAAAAGAGCACACAGGGCACAGAAAAAACAATGGGGCTCAAAAAATGAAATATTATATTTCTCAATTCACAGATAAGCTTATTATTCAAATTCAAACCTTATCGTCCACACTTAATTATGTAGGTTCTCGGAGTAGGGCACCAACCCCGATACCCATTCTAGTAACAACATATTAACATTAAAGCAACCCGTTTTCGTGTTAAGACATGATTAAATCTGACACTTTCCACAATCTACTGTCAATCACGAAACTGAGTTTGGCCTCACTCACTGACGGTGATATAAGTCAGATTATCAGTTGTCCCTTACTTATTTTTTCAATCATAGTTTAGAAAGTTCTCGCACCCTGGACAAAAATGTACACAAGGTATGCACAGGAACGTTTGAGCTAATCCCAGTGTCAGCGAATCGACGAGGTTATAATATTGGAGCGATATTTCTGAAGGTAAATATTTCACAAGCTTAAGAAAAATCGATTTAAGCACGCACTGGCGGGAAATTCCGGAAAATGATCACCGTCTTAAATCCACAAAACATAATAAAGAAATAGAGGCGCGTGACTAAGATGTGTTTAAAAATTGTTCAAACAATATAAGGCAAATTAGCTCAAGGCTAAATGGACCAAGGTCGAAAAATGGCGAGGCAAATCCAAGTAAAACTAGCCTCCCCGCTCCAACCGCCTTCAGCCCCCCTTCTCTCATGTTCGAAGTTAACATTAATAGCCCCCTTCCACGTGGTAAGTCCGAAATTTAATGTTTAAAAATATTGTATGTGTTTACCTAAGAGTGAGAAAATCCAGTTCCACCAAATTCACAGTTCGGATATAGACACAACCACCCCATCTTCCGGTGCATGTGCAAAAGTTAAACTTCTATCAAATTGGTATATACAACGAATAACACAAAACATATGTAATATATAAGTCTGTTGATTTGAGATGGAAATGTATAAAATGTACATTCATTCTCAATTTAATTTTTATCAATTACGGTGATTTGGTATGTTATATATATTTTTGTATAAATGTAGAGAAAGAAAATTTTGCTTGCCTCCTGCAATTACTCTTTATAAAAATATACAGTATATGGAGGCTAGCACAATTTTGTTTCTCTACTTTTATACAAAAATATATGTTTATATATATATTTGCTTTTTGATTGGTGTTATCGAACTCACTTCAAATTCGTATTTCACTTGAAAAAAAAGACTTTACGTTGCCGCCCAATGGTGGAAAGAACGGGAGGAAACTTCGAAAGCCTGCCCGGGGTCTCTGCAACCACTAGACATTTCACCAGTAATACACCTAAAGTGTACTGGTGGAATAGAACCTATTCCGGGTACAGTGAAGGGGGTTTATTTATATAAAAGCAATCGATTACCAATATTCGATTGTATAACCTCATCAATCAATCAACACACCTTCCAAATCCGACTTTAAATCAAAAATTATAAACATATATACTGATAATTAGCATCGGTTCTGGTTTGCATCATATGACAATTATCAAAGGTTTTACTTTTAGGAAACGGATTTCGAGATATAAGCTTACGCCAAGGGTATACTTAGGCTGTTGGTACTTGTCTATTTCATTAAATTGACTTGAGATTGACTTGCGAGAGTTAAAATCGACTTCTGGCCTCAAATTGAAAAAGATTGAAAATTACCAAAGTAAACAGACTAAACACCAACGCTGTATAATTCGTTGGCCCAGTTTGGAGAGTCGGGTTTATGTTCAGGTCGAGCGAAGCTTAATTAAACTGTAAGCCAAGAACTAGATGATTTCTGTATCTTTATCTCGAGTAGATGTTAAATATTAAGTACGTCGGCTATATTGATGATTGCCGGATATATACTATGGCGCCCAATATGTTCGCAGATAAATTCTATTTTGTCTTAAAATTATAATATTAGAGATTTTCCATAGATGTGTAACTATCACACGCGTACGATTTTGATATCCTTTTTATTGACTTTATTTATATTTTTTGTACTTTCAGTCTGTTTTCTATGGGTCTTGATCATGAGTCACTCTAAGACAAATATAGGAATTCGCTAACAATTGAGTATATTCGGTTTAGATCCTGCAATGATCACTGGTACGAATAAAGCTAGACGCATTAACATTCATAAACAAGGCGAGATTTTTTTGTAAAGGCCACAAAGTTATCATATCCCGGACGCATAAAACCTAGCAATACGCGATAGGATTTCGCGAGGCGCCATATAGAATTTCTCGGGCATAAAACTGGTCCTTTATGGGTAAATAAAATATAGTATTATATTGTCGTGTCGTCTTAGTTTTATGTGATCCTATTATAAAAAACTAGATATGTGTCATTCGTTCACGCCATTGGTTTCGTTTGGCATTTGAATAGAACTATGAAAAGGCAACTCTTTATTACCGGTATTACAAAGGCCAAGCTTGAAATCTTTCTTTCAACCATCCTGGTGAAATATGACCGGAGTAATAAAATATCATAACAAGTTTACGTCAGTAAATAAATAAATAAATCAGGCACCGTTGGATCTGACAGGATTTGTATGTGTCCTTTGAACATAGGGCCTACATCCACGTTAAAGTACGGGTCCCCTAATAGCATTGAGTTTTGAGGGCCTGTCCCCACCGCGCTGCCACCAATGATACTAAATATTGTTAAAATTGCACGAACTGTAAAGTGGCATAAGCACTCAAAAGTTCTGCAATTTGCATTATCACAGATTCTCATAAAAAATTGATATCTTTCTCAAGAAAAGTTAGAGGCTTTCCAGTAATTCCAACATCAAATTTGTAGGTTGAATGAGAGTTTTATAATTACAAAAAAAACTAAAATCTTAATTTTCTGGCTGAATATTATTATGTGGATGTTTCAATAAGCTGTCAAAACTGAGCCATCCTTAGATGTACCGACGCTAAAACAGGTCAAAAGTTAATTAGCCCCGCCCCCTTTCGCTATTCAAAATCTTAACTTATCCATATTAGGTCATGAACCCTGCGCGATCAAAAAGTTTACTTGAGGCATATGATGACAAATGGCCGGCTTTCTTATTGTTGAATTCGAATTATGGCATGATTTCTCCTGATTATTATATACTAGCCTTACATGTATCAACTTGATCATTTTCATTTCAAAGTAATTGTCTTAGTTTATGTATAAACTTCAAAGTTGGTTAAAATGAAGGCAATCAGAATTTGTTGTAAAATCCTTATTTTGAGTGCTTATACAACATTAAACTAGCCGTATAAGCTCGCCACCTCGTGAACAGAGGGTAGCATTACCGTACTATTTACAAAATTTCATAACACACAAAAGATCACAATCCACACCAAAACTTTACAGCGAATAGGAGCCCAAACTAGGTGCTTTAAGCAGTTCTAGTTCTCCAAGCTTTGATTCTTAAAAGTTGGTAAAATTAAAGAATTCATGTTGTTATAAGATATATTCATTTTATGAAAGCTTTATGATATCATTATTTACAGTCATGTCAGCTTTTGTAGATATAGTAGAAACTAACTGAAAACTTGAAACAATTGCCCACTCTCACTGAAATGTACCAAAGAATGACTAAACCATAACATTCCTCCACTATATATATGTCATTAAAGTGTACATGCCTGAAACTGACTAAACCATAGAGATTGCCCCACTCTCAATGCAGTATGCCTGAAACTGACTAAACCATAGAAATTGCCCCACTCTCAATGCAGTATGCCTGAAACTGACTAAGCCATAGAAATTGTCATACTATCAATGCAGTGTGCCCGAAAAATTCTGAACCATAGAAGTTGCCCAACTCTCTATGCAGTGCGCCGGAAACTGACTGCACCATAACAATTGCCCCACTCTCAATGCAGTGGGCCAGAAAAAGACTAAAACATAGAAATAGTCTCACTCTCGATGCAGTGTGCCAGAAACAGGCTACAATGTAGAAATTGCCGCACTCTGAATTTAGCTGGCCGGAACATAAAATCTCCCCATTTCAAATTAATGCAGTGTATCGGCAACTGACTAACAGTTCAATGCAGTATAACAGAAACTGTTTAAAACATAGAAGTTACCCCACCATCAATGCAGTGGGCCTGAAACTGACTAAAACATAAAAATTGCCCATATTTTCGTTTCAATTTGCCGGATACAAACTAAAACATAGAATTTGTCCGACTCTAATTTATGTGTGCTTGAAACTGATTAAACCTTAGAAATTGCCCCACTCTCAATCCAGTGTGCCTGAAACTGACTAAAACCTAGAAATTATCCGACTCTCTTTGCAGTGTGCCTTAAACACAAAATACCCCAATTTCAATGCAGCCTGCCGGAAACAGAGTAAAACATAGAAATTGCCCCACTCCATAAATAAATGGCATAAATATGTGCATCCGAATTAAAGTGAAACAATTTAATTGCAAAAGAAAAAGACACACGGGTACCCGACATAGATAGCACACATGGTGAAGGTGATATTAACTGATGAAGAAAGGTTATAAATATCAGATTGGATTAAAAAAAATATATATTACAATCATACATTATTGAAAACAGCGGTTTTGAAATTTACTTGTAAAACTTGAAAATTCAGCAAATAGGTTAACAGCTGAACGAATAATGGCGATTATAAATATTTCTTAATATTTAGTCATATGTTTAATTTACACATAAAGAATACCGTCATTATATAAGAATGTAGATTTGCTTTAACCATATTATTTTAACAACTCGATAAACAAAAGGTTCATTATGACAATTTTATTTCTGTCTCATTTTTTATGTTCGTAATTCCATATATACTGGTATATAATCTTATACGTGTAGTCAATAGACATCTAATGTTATATATGTATAACTATTAATTCATGGCACGTTAGATGTGACGAATGGCAAAAGGTCAAAACATATATCCTTTGATATGAACAATGTCAATAGGTCCTAACTCATTATCGTAACATAGGGTGTGAATTCATAACGATATGTAATCTATCCAAGCAATCATATTAATTATTTACAATCTTAGCTAATCGTTGAACCAGGACCCTGTTTAATTTCTGATTTCTGATGTGTTTGGCTGACTACCTGGGGCCTGGCTTACGAGGCGTGCGCAGCTTACGTCTTACGAAATACCATGATAGCCAGCTAAGAAGGTATTGTGTCGTCATGACAATTACCTCGCGCGTAAGCTACGCTCACTTCGTTAATGCCCCTGGTATTTAACATCATATGAACTAATTGATATTTCTCATAAATGTCGACTTTGCACTGACGGTGTTTAATTGGTGTTAGTCCAAAATCCACTTGATTTTACCGTTGGTATGTCTTTGTCTGAAATGGAGTTTCAGGCTACGGAAAGCTAATATCTATATAATGATTGTGTTCAGTAGCGCTACGATCAACTGGTGTAGTCATGCTTGAAGTTCCTTCCACTTAACGCATTAGATCCAATCCATAAGTTAGGTTTGACGATTTGTTTTAAATTTTGACTCGTTAATCTTTTCGACGCATTGGTCTTTTCGAAGCAATGATCTTTTCAATGCATACCTACCTACCTGGTAGGCCGGGCACCCCACAACAGGTAAATCTGTAAGTATTATGCAAAGAAAAGCAACGGACCTTTATAGTCAACAAGAATGGAACCCACTACCTGGAAGGTGAGACGACGTGTAAACCATAAATGTACACTCCAGCTCAACTCCGCGCCAAAATGTTAGCCTAGACCCCCAGTAACAATTACTTAAGAGTTACGTATGAGAAATACCATTGAGTATGATGTTCATACATGTATATATGAATGAATACATTTGCTGCCTGACTATCATCCCCAATCTGGTCGCAAGATGTTCCTAGCCACAATAAGGAACACATGTGTTTTTGACTCACATTACCACCATATTGTTCCGCTATTCGTCTCTTCATTTTGTTTACAAATCTGTGGCTCTCAAGTTTCGGAACACACTGTATTGGAGTTATTATTCACAAATTCCACATATAGACCTAAGAACAGACACTTTATAACTTCAAAGATTCAGTAGCACGTGTTTAATATCAAACTTTGGTAAAAAAAAAAAAAAGAACCTCGTGCAGGTGTAGAGTGATATTTTGTTTATGTATATTATATTTCAGCACTACTATGTTATTTTTTTTTTTGTAAACACTAGTCTGTCTGGTACGCTGCCCCTAAACTCGTACCTAATTACGAGTGTAACGAGGTACGAGTTTAGAGACAGGGTGCCAGGGTATCTAAGCACCTGCGCATACGCGCAAATTTATTTCCGTCATATCCGGTTAATATCACTTCCGGTGTCTGGTAATAAAAGAGAAATCGGTAAATGCGAGTTAAAATTTGATGGAAGAGAAAAGGAGCCCGAGTTCATTGTTATTATATCTTGTCGTTTAAAGACTTTAGTATACATTTAGAAAGATGGTAAACATAAACAGTGAAGAGAAACAGTTCATGTAAACCGAGATGTACATTTCTGTGAGGAATTGTGTGTACATAAGTGACTTGTCACCTTTCAACATAAAATCAGGAGATCCTTCATAGCGACTATAGGGTTCTATGCGATAATATGATCAGTACAACACAGCGACTTAACCCAGAGAAGACATATCGCTTAGAATATGACCTGATACTTCTGTGGTTATCATGAAATAATGATATGGTTATGAAGAAATAATAGAGCGGTGGATCGACCACACACGCTAATTTCACCGCTTCAAACTACAGGGGAAATTATACTTTTGCAACCGTACACGCAAATTACATAGACTGTGTGCGGTAATTTCTACCCGCGTAACCCCTGCTATATATGAAATTACATATGCCCCTTTTCATAAAGTAAGAGGCGGAAAAAGTACCAGAAATATTTTTCTAAAAAGGTCGCAGCTCCGGATGTCCTGACACTTGATTCCAAACACTGGCAAATTATTTCAACCATTCCATAAAATTAGCTATTTTACCGGAAGAACATTCAACTATAATAAAAATAGTGTATGTTTCATTTTTTTCTCTTCAATATTATGTCGGTTTCCATAGGTTACATCGATTGGAATTTTGTCTTTTTCCTCTTTACTGCCACATGTAATTCAATGGTACATAGGTGCGCTGAGATGACGACAATGTAGAACGAAACTCAAGAAATACTGAACCAAAATACTGATAATTTCCTTGGAAACACATTTCCTGAAGTTACTGCATGGTTGACTTTTGTTCCATAAGTTTTGACTTAATATAATGAATCTGGTTGATGGTAAAACGAAGTAATTATTATCATTAAAGTCAATTTACATCGATGGTATTGACATGAATCAAGCGTATATCATGTTATGTGACAGTATTAACCGAATGTTACCTGACGTCATATCTAATATAATGATTGTCTACCAATTTTAGGCGATGAATAGACGAAACGGTTGACTGATTTGACTATTTTTTCTCTGTATTATACGTACAGTGAGACCGATACATCGCGGTTTTCGGTTTAGACAATATATCAGTTTTCACAAGGTTTTTTTAACCTAAAAAGAAAGAAAGATAGAAAACAGTGCGTGTTTCACTTCTAATTACCGTCAAAATTTGATGAACACCACATTGTGTTTCCAATGAATTATTGAGGATTTCATCATCTAAGACAAACCACTTGGCAACGTATCGCTACTGTTACAATGTTAACAGAGACTGGTTGGTCAAAGATCTGTAAACTTAAGGGTCAGTTAAAGTGTATTACGTAAAAATAAATTTCTTTAATGGAGTGACGTCAGTTTCATTGTGACGCAAAGTCAGTTAACAGGCCATCAGGAAAACGGAACTTTTAACAGCCGGCCTCAAGGTTTTTTACTGTGTACATTCAGCTGAAAGCACAACATATGTTTATTGATAGAATTCGACAAATGTATATTCAACACTTTTATAAATAAATGCGATCTGAGTGCATGTTCAATCCAAATTAATAATTTAATGTCTTTATCAAAATATGCTATAACAAGTAACTACTTTCTTTGCGACTTTTTTCGGCTTTAAGAGTATTAATATCTATCTGGATCCACACATTACGTAGTAGTGACGTCACTATAGTATTATTGATTTAGTTGGTTTTCCTGTTGTTCTCAGTAATAAGAAGAACTGTTCAAAAGAGAACAAACTCACGTAAACCATTTAGCCTGTGTACAGATGTGTTAGATAGTACAAGCCAGGTGGGTATTTCATAGCTTTAGATGTAGGAGATATTTTGGAAAACCTTCACGGAATGTAAGATTAATTAAGTTCGACATTTTGAAGCAATTCGACAAGGAGCGTGAGAGTTGATCTACAAAGGCGTGGCTTTGTGCAGGTGTACATTTCGATACAATAACCACGTGCTCGAACAATCCTCAAAAGAACACCACCACGTGCAGATGTTGTAGTTTTCACTTTTCTGCCATTTTGATAGGGTTGTGTGAAATTTCTATTTGCGCATGCGCCTATAACCATATGGTCTAGAAATCTGATTCATTTCAGGTCGAAAATAGTTCTAAAAAGTTGTAACATTTACTGAAAACGTTATACTATTTGTCGTTCAACGGACCATGTGGGTGTTCTTAAATGCCACAGTTTGGTCTTCCAGTAGCTGAACTATAAACCAATCAGATCAAAAGAACTTAATATTTACTGAATATGTGCTGAAGTGACGCGAAGTCATGCCAATCCCTTAAAATACTTAGACACAACCGGATCTCTCGTTTGCAAGAGATGTACAGTTTTACAAGCCGTTTCTTGTCGGTGCACTATATATTTGCTTTATAATATTAGTTGGCATACGACGAAATTACATTTGGAAACATTCTGAACTTCAAAAACTTGTGAAGAGTTAGATTTTTCTGAGAACAAGTTTGACTTCTCATCTTGTTAGGTCCTATATAAGACAGTTTTGAGCAGCCTCGAAATCTGTGTTCTTCCCAGGTAAATTAAGCGACTGTTACACAAAGTGGTACATTCTTATATAGTGTCATCATATTTAAATTGTAAACTGAATTTTTCGTTTGGCAGTGTTGTATGATAGCCTAAAATATCTGCATAGGTAAGATGAAAAGCAATAATGAAAATTAACTTGAAATAAATGACATAGATATGTGAAGACAAATTCAAAATAATCTTTATTCTAGTTAACTGAAATATCAATTAGCGTGTCAGTTTATATGACTTAAAATCTGCAGTGCCACTAAATATCCGCCCGGGGAATAGTTGTAGCCCATACTTAGGATAACATTGGACTCATTCTAATTCGGTAGGGAATTGACCCACACAGCCGAAGGTCCGAGGCCAGGTGGATGTTATACTTCTTTCTCTAAAATTTTAAAATATTTGAGAGTGTATAGAAAGAAATATTTTAAAACGATATACTAAAACTTTTGTCAACATTTAAAAAGCGAACATTAACACTTAACCCTGTACCATCTGCTACAATCACTGAAAGGCCTTCTTTGTGTTCGTTTCTTTGCAATGTTCGATTGTCAAATTTTGACAAATGAAGCAAGCAACATTGAAAAGACTTCAAATAACCACGATTTACTGCTCTATCAACATAATCTCGTCTAACGCTATGTAATTTCATAGTTCTATTTAGGTCACATATATTTGGGTATGTTATATAGAAAACATTGGTGTCGTGTCACGGCTCAAAGCAACTTATATACGATTTTCTAGCATTAATAACCCTATCTTTTAATGACGGGTTACCTCGAAAGGAAACTTAAGTCACGCCAACATTTTATTCCTTTCGTGTCCTATATATGATTTTTTTCTTTCATATACTTGACAGAATATTGCGGACTATGATTCTAAAATTGCCAAATATTTTTCACCGACAAAGCGTTCTGAAATTACAGCCGAAAATTGACCGGTTTTTTTTGATAGAAATTGTATAGTTAATGATCCACCTAATCCTTTCATAATATCTATTATATATCGTGACAGCCGCGTCTGGCTCCTTCTTGATTTATACCCACTCTTTATTCACTATGCCATCTTAACAACAACAAACAACGATTAAATATATTATACGTAGAAGGTGTTATTTACCGCGAAGAATAGAACTATGGAATAAGAATTTCCTTTGACCTAAAGGTTGTTTCTTTGCGGAAAGAAAAAGATATAATGTACTCGAAATTATGTTGAATTATAACCCCACACGCTATATATTTACGCAAGTTAATCTAAGATGTATGCGACAGTAAACGCACACGTGTACTTATGGATAGAAAAAAAATTACACTATATACCGACCACGTGCATGTGGTTTACGAAGATATATCTCTACTTGGAACATAGGTTATGTTGCTCCAGAGGTAAGATGGCGGCCATTTAAGCCACTTTAGCATGACTTAAATATTAAATACTTGAAGCTAGCAATTTCCCCCTCCTGTATTCTTATTAAAATGTATACTTTATTAGCATCTGGAGTTGTCCCTATAAAAAGTTATATTTTTCACTCCTTTGTTGTTAATTTATTTTACAAAACTAAATGTTGGGAATGTTTTTATGATTGTATGAATTTCTGAACCTTTAAGTTGTAGATTAATTATTTTAAAATTGTGGGGTTTGTATGTCACAAGTGCCAAACGTTCGTATAAATAATAATGGCAACTGTTCGTGAAGTGCTTACTATGCTAGATCAAGTGCCTGAGTTAAAATCACTGTGAAGCCAAAGTATACAACTCAATTGTATATTACGCATAGCGTTTAACCCGATCACCAATCGCATACAAATATTTGTAGTACTATCACTAAAAGTCGCACAAATGGCCAAACAAGTCAGCAACGAGATCAGGTAAAAGTGATGATATCATTAAGCATTGTCATACCCTACACTGATATTTCTAGAAAGTTTGCAAAAAGTATAGCCTACTGACAGTTATGAAATACGGTACGTAAAGGGGCCAAGCACATGGATATATTTTGTGAAAAGCTAATAGATTATCTGGTCAAGTGTAATCTAAAAATCCAAACGTAATCCACAAACCTCAAAAGCGTCCGTTTCTAGGTGTTGTATATGTGCAAACTGAATTAACATTGAATAAGAAGCACTCTGTATGTATACCGACCTGAAATCCGTTGGAATTTGTGAATGATGCCGAAGATTGCCGGATTAGCCCGAGCCATCCCCCGGTGATCTTCGGATAACGAATTATGACAGGAAGGAATGAGATTTCGCGAGCATATCTTTATCTCGTTCAAATAACGTGAGGAGAATACGATCATTGCCAAGTGCATTGCAGATTAGTTTGACGCGTTTTGAACAAATGTTTACAGATTATACTGGAATCTGCACAAAATAAAGAAATCCATTTTTCTCAAAAATTTGCTGTGGCTTCTTGACGGCTCTTCGGCCTAAGCCGGTTTTGCAACCCCAATTAGTCGGAGTTAGTTCAAATACGTGCAAATATTTGTAAAAATCATCCCTCTCGTTTGCGTCAGCGTTTACTTCACTTACATAATGGGTGTCAACCTTTCGTGGCTTCAAAGCGAAAAAAAGAAAATGATAACTTGCTTATTTCTATATATAGAGAGTAAAGCATACATATCTATATTTGCCAATAAGCTCTGGTATGCCATAAATGTTGACTTAGACTTCTTCACAAACAGTTCTGTTGGATTTCTGGAATATTCCGTTTTGATATAATGTTTTATTAAATACACATTAACCTGGTATAACCAGGTGTTCATAATGCTACTAACACAGGCCGTGTATATTACAACGCACTGGATGTTACGTGCATCGATATTGTACAGTGTTTCTCTATCACACATCTGTTTCGACTTTACGAAATAAATCACTGATGTAAATTACAAGGAATCAACAAACACATCAGTTTCGGTTACAATTTGGGTGAACTTTCTATAAGGTGTTAAATGGCCATTTAATATTTATTTATTTAAATAAATATTAATTGTTTTTTAATTACATTCAAAGTTTAAGCAAGATAAGTAGAGAATATGTTTATATATGACTGATCTAAAAGTTTGGTGAATGTTAAGTTATATGCTAAGAAGTTAAAAGTAAAGATCTAGAACGAGCGCTGTGACAGAACAAAGCTAGTCACACCCCTCCTTTAGAGCCACATATATTATATAGATATAACTATATTCTCTTACCACTCAATTATATTAAAGAAAGCCAATAGTTTAAATGTGTTGTAATTTTAGCTCTGAAGAAAAAAGAGCGAGTGTCACGTGACTGGTGTATATATGTCAATAGGCTCATTGTTGTGGAATTCTTTAGATCACGCGCGTTACAATACAGAATATAATTCGCATTTTAAACATTGGAATTTGTCATATGCCGCACAATGTAGATTTCGCCGGGAAAGCTAATCTATTTATGTCGAACATTAACTACAAAGCGAAGTTATATGCGGTAAAACAAGATCTGATGAAACGAAAACTTATATGGCGACATTAAAGATATCTTTCAAGTACCTTTTATTCTTGACAGCTGAAAATGTCAGTGATCACCACGGATGTTATTATTTTGTCTTTTAAGCCCCGTCTAATTCTTTTAGTTCGTCGAGTTGTCAAGGTGTATATTAAGTTGACAGAAATATTGAGGAAAAAATACAGATAAAAATTACCCCTTTTGATGTGTTGACGAAGATATTGGTTCGTGTTTGTACAAAACCAAATACAATACGATATGTGACTATTACGGAAGGACGTAGTGATTTAAAGTATATGCAGCTTAGTATTCGGCATTTAAAGTTGTATCACTCTATTAAACAAAACAGAGCTGTGTGGCTTGCCATTTTAACTGTCAACTTGGACACAAATTAAAATTTAACCAATCAGAATACATATTTTTCGAGACATTTGGATAGCGTCCACCATCAATCTGATGTCACGTAACCCCGACTCACAAATTGACCCCATTGCTTTTGTCCGATTTTAGATCAACATAACTATAAGTACCAACTTAAGATCATTGGCCAGCTCTATTGTGCGAGGAAAACTGGTTAGAACCTAGAAAGCCTACGATACAGTCCGAGCGAGTGTTGGAACTCGCGAACTCAGACGTGATGGAGATCTGTGGACCAAAACCTTACACTCTAGAATTGGGGGATCCAGGCTACTCTTCATGGTAATTACTTGTACGTACATCTTAGGATATGATAGCTTTGTGAAATGAGTCCCTGCGCTCGATGTAATTCACAGGTTCGAGCCCGCCAGACACCTCACTAAAAGTTCTACAAAACCAAAACATTCCTAGTGCCCAGTAATTAAAACTAATTTCAGAGAGATACCATAGGCCTACACAAAATACCTTTTGATAAATCGATATCAGCATCATGAGATCAATAGGTTTAATTTAATTTTATTTATTCATTCCTGAAGCTTTGTCTAAATCAAACAACAGTTAAAGACACAGTTTTGATGCAAATAATTTTAATCGTATCGCTACTTTAACATGTGATTGTAATCCAGGCAACTGATTGGTCAGTCTGGCTTTCATAAAATCCAGGTTTAACAGCAGCGATTATTGTCTAAATACAAAAGGCGAAGACGGCATTTCATTGAAAACTCAAAATTCAGACACAACCGATTAAAGCCAGTCCACTAGAAGATGTCTAAGTCTCTGGGCCATTAGCATAGATGTATTTAGTTAGCAATTTTCTAGGGAGCGTGTTTCGATTTCTGATAATGATTGACGGCGAAACAAACACCGTCTTTATCGGCGGAATTAAGCTTTCAAGCTAAGACTCATCGAATAATTATAGCTAGTAATCTTTGTTCTTGATATGTAAGGTTTTTTCATCTAAATTGTCCATTAACTAAGCTTGATTTGGAATGTAAATTTAGCAATAATAAAAGCCGACACTTGTTTTCTTGAAGACATTTAATTGTGAAATAGATCATCTGCCCTTTTGGGGATTTTTTCCGTAATCGTTTGATCCTGCGTGTAACACGTTTAATTGTTGTCTGTAACAAATATCTGAATCAATTGTCTTATTTTGTATGGATAAGCTTACGATAAGAAACCTGTGTTGAATAAACGATGTGATATAGAGTACCTTTGCTAATATGGAATATATAATGTATTTTTGTTGGAGGGTTTTGACGGAGTTTTCAAGGTTATTTCACTCAAATGACGGCGTGCGAGTTCAATCGATGAAAGAAACCATCATCTTAAAATTGCACATATATGGAAGTTTTTTTATCGATTTAACGAATTTGTTTCGTTTAGGAAAAAAACATTTTCTTCTTTCCTATTTGCAAAGCTTTAGTCAAGTATATTTCGTATATACAAATGAATGGGTATTGGTGTTAAAATCGGCTGGACTTTAATTGCAAATTTGGGGTTTGGCCCGAAATTGCGCCCCATCAACTTATAATTTCTGGTAACTGTGCCACTAACGGATGAGAAATTCAAAACTGACTAACAGTATTCGAACCCGTCAACTGTCTTGGTAAGCGGAATGTGATCACAGAACCCCATGAAGCTACTGGAGAGTATTTTCAGACAAAGGTGGTGCATTCATATCTGATCGCAGCCACTCCACATCAGCTATGAGAAACATCATCAGTTTATATCTGATCGCAGTCACTCCACATCAGCTATGAGAAACATCATCAGTTTATATCTGATCGCAGTCACTCCACATCAGCTATGAGAAACATCAT
>JAVFBZ010135147.1:0-22974 GCA_032466195.1 Katharina tunicata
GTGAGAAGACATCATTATGCTTTATGTGAGAAGACATCATTATGTTTTATGAAAGAAGACATCATTATGTTTTATGTAAGAAGACATCATTATGCTTTATGTGAGAAGGCATAATTATGCTTTATATGAGAAGGCATCATTATGTTTTATGTGAGAAGGCATCATTATGCTTTATGTGAGAAGACATCATTATGCTTTATGTGAGAAAACATCATTTTTCTTTATGTGAGAAGGCATCATTATGTTTAATGTGAGAAGACATCATTATGCTTTATGTGAGAAGACATCATTATGCTTTATGTGAGAAGGCATAATTATGCTTTATGTGAGAAGACATCATTATGCTTTATGTGAGAAGGCATTATTATGCTTTATGTGAGAAGACATCATCATGCTTTATGTGAGAAGACATCATTATGCTTTATCTGAGAAGGCATCATTATGCTTTATGTGAGAAGACATAATTTTTCTTAATGTGAGAAGACATCATTATGTTTAATGTGAGAAGACATCGTTATGCTTTATGTGAGAAGACATCATTTTTCTTTATACGAGAAGGCATCATTATGTTTAATGTGAGAAGACATCATTATGCTTTATGTGAGAAGACATCATTATGTTTTATGTGAGAAGACATCATTATGTTTTATGTGAGAAGACATCATTATACTTTATGTGAGAAGACATCATTATACTTTATGTAAGAAGACATCATTATGTTTTATGTGGGAAGACATCATTATGCTTTATGTGAGAAGACATCATCATGCTTTATGTGGGAAGACATCATTATGCTTTATATGAGAAGACATCATTTTTCTTAATGTGAGAAGACATCATTATGTTTAATGTGAGAAGACATCATTATGTTTTATGTGAGAAGACACCATTATGCTTTATGTGAGAAGACATCATTTTTCTTTATACGAGAAGGCATCATTATGTTTAATGTGAGAAGACATCATTATGCTTTATGTGAGAAGACATCATTATGTTTTATGTGAGAAGACATCATTATACTTTATGTAAGAAGACATCATTATGTTTTATGTGAGAAGACATCATTATGCTTTATGTGAGAAGACATCATCATGCTTTATGTGAGAAGACATCATTATGTTTTATGTGAGAAGACATCATGATGCTTTATGTGAGAAGACATCATTATGTTTAATGTGAGAAGACATCATTATGCTTTATGTGAGAAGACATTATTATACTTTATGTGAGAAGACATCATTATGCTTTATGTAAGAACACATAATTATGCTTTATGTGAGAAGGTATCATTTTGCTTTATGTGAGAAGACATCATCATGCTTTAATTGAGAAGACATCATTATGCTTTATGTGAGAAGACATTATATGCTTTATGTGAGAAGACATCATTATGCTTTATGTGAGAAGACATCGTCATGCTTTATGTGAAAATGCATCACTATGCTTTATTTGAGAAAACATCGTTATGCTTAATGTGAGAAGACATCATTATGCTTTATGTGAGAAGACATCGTTATGCTTTATGTGAGAATGCATCATTATGCTTTTTGTGAGAAGGCATAATTATGCTTTATGTGAGAAGACATCATTATATTTTATGTGAGAAGGCATTATTATGCTTTATGTGAGAAGGCATCATTATGCTTTATGTGAGAAGGCATCATTATGCTTTATGTGAGAATGCATCATTGTGCTTTTTGTGAGAAGGCATAATTACGCTTTATGTGAGAAGACATCATTATGTTTTATGTGAGAAGGCATCATTATGCTTTATGTGAGAAGACATCATTATGCTTTATGTGAGAAGGCATCATTATGCTTTATCTGAGAAGGCATCATTATGCTTTTTGTGGGAAAACAGCATTATGCTTTATGTGAGAAGGCATCATTATGTTTTATGTGGGAAAACAGCATTATGCTTTATGTGAGAAGACATCATTATGTTTCATGTGAGAAGGCATCATTATGCTTTATGTGAGAAGGCATCATTATGTTTTATGTGAGAAGATATAATTATGCTTTATGTGAGAAGACATCATTATGTTTTATGTGAGAAGACATCATTATACTTTATGAAAGAAGACATCATTATGTTTTATGTAAGAAGACATCATCATGCTTTATGTGAGAAGACATCATTATGTTTTATGTGGGAAGACATCATTATGTTTTATGTGAGAAGACATCATCATGCTTTATGTGAGAAGACATCATTATGCTTTATGTGAGAAAACATCATTATGCTTTATCTGAGAAGACATCATTATGTTTTATGAAAGAAGACATCATTATGTTTTATGTGAGAAGACATCATTTTTCTTTATGTGAGAAGACATCATCATGCTTTATGTGAGAAGACATCATTATGTTTTATGTGAGAAGGCATCATTATGCTTTATGTGAGAAGGCATCATTATACTTTATGAAAGAAGACATCATTATGTTTTATGTAAGAAGACATCATCATGCTTTATGTGAGAAGACATCATTATGTTTTATGTGGGAAGACATCATTATGTTTTATGTGAGAAGACATCATCATGCTTTATGTGAGAAGACATCATTATGCTTTATGTGAGAAAACATCATTATGCTTTATCTGAGAAGACATCATTATGTTTTATGAAAGAAGACATCATTATGTTTTATGTGAGAAGACATCATTTTTCTTTATGTGAGAAGACATCATCATGCTTTATGTGAGAAGACATCATTATGTTTTATGTGAGAAGGCATCATTATGCTTTATGTGAGAAGGCATTATTATGCTTTATGAGAGAAGGCATAATTATGCTTAATGTGAGAAGACATCATTATGCTTTATGAGAGAAGGCATAATTATGCTTAATGTGTGAAGACATCATTATGCTTTATGTGAGAAGGCATCATTATGCTTTGTGAGAAAGCAGTGTTTCTTTTGATCCTATTCTTTAAAAAAATATTTTTTCTAGTATGGCGGCCATATAATATTATCCCAATAAAGTTTAATTCATTTGCTTTCGTGTGAAGACAGGAAAGAGTACTACAAATAAGAAACAAAGCGGAGTAATGTAAATGCCTCACTATACAGTTAAACTTGGTCTCCGGAATGAGGCTGAAATGCCCGGACAAACTAAAACATCTACAACACTTGTTGTTATCCATAACACATGCGTATTTGTTAATACAAATATTACTTTCTATATATATTTTTTTATAACGAGTAATCACACTGGCACAGTGATAGTGACTAATTAAAGCCGATAAATAATCTCATGTTCTAGATAAATTATCAGAGACAAGTTTCTAAAAAAAACTGAATCTCGAGTTTCTATATATATAGATGTACATATATATGCTATGAAGCGTGTTTATTACATCTTTATAACTTGTAATGAAGATAGCTAAAGCTGTCGGTATATTATTAGACTGCAAACTTATTTGAAAAGCATGTGCTAATCGAGCCTTATCCGTGGATTAGGGATCAGGATAATCTCAATTGTCCTGGTAGAATAAATTGCGCGAAACAAATTAATGAGGTGGCAGTTGTAAATTCACCAGGGTATGCACATAGTTCTTTATCACATTTTGTTTTTGTTTTCTCCGTGTACCTAATTTCTCACTTACTGGTCTATTGTGTTCAATCGTTTATTACCTGTCGCCCGGTATCTTAATACAAACGTTTAATTACCCCAAGAGTAATTAATAGCCGTTGCTTATTCGGGGCACGCTCCAATACCCTGAAGCCCTCTTTGGGAATCGATGCGCGTAATTTCTGTCGACCGGACGGGCGCCCTCTAAGCCTCGTTTGTTGCCCTCTTGGCCGCAGGGTAAACCGCGGAAGCAGGTGAAAAGTATACTCTGTCACTTAATATAGCCGATCGCCTACAAAAGTAATTAGATAATGTTCGGTAAATGATATATGTGGCCTTTATCTAGCATCTGTTATATAGGCTGCCCATGCATGCAGCCTCCGACAAAAACAATAGAAACAGGACCAAATGTTTTGTTTTCTATTTTGGTTACTTACAAGTTACGGACGATTAATGTTGTCGTTACAATTAAATAAGATTATGTTTGATTAATGTATTTTGGTTAGCCTCAATTTCTGTTTTGTGTATGCGCTTTGATCAGCAGGTGTGGACACACCACGGTCGAACAAAATCAAAGGATGCCAATATTACTAAAAATAACTATTAAGAAGTATCGGCAATATACTGGTACTCTCCAGAACATAGGTTTTTACAGATTACAAGCCACGAAAATATCCTACGCATACAATTGTCACAATTCCCAACCATTATAGATATGGCAAATTTGACTAAATGTTACAATGCGTTCCATGTAAAAGTTTACAATAAGCAAAAAATTAAGATTTTATCAAATTAATTCCCGTCCTTGCTGGATATATGTATTAGGATATGAATTTTTTTTAAAAGCAAACTGTACACCATGTTAATTCGTTTTATACTGTTTTTATGTCGTTCATATGCCACCTAGGTTAAAAACAAAAAAGAAGACAATTATTTTCTCAAAGAGGACGTGCATGAGATCTCGTCTTTAAATTTACGTAAGCCAAATTTATTTACTTACTATACAGAATGTACGTTATAAATACACCCACGCATTCTCGACAACTATAAATGTTGATAATTTATATTATTTAAAGACTTGCAGTTATATGCATAGATTCACAATCGTATTTTATATACGAAATTAATCTGTTGGTTTATTTTGATTGAGTTCTCACGTTCTAAATAAATATAAATTAGCACTGGCCCTGCTAGCCAGAGATCCGAGTTCAAATCGCGGTGGAGGCAAGCAACATTTTCTTTCTCTATACATTTATATAAAAAAAAACATATAAATTACCGAAAGTGCGGCAATTAGATTTTATACTCGATTCTCACAAAATAGTTATCTACCACTTTAAACTTTCAACTTAATAAATAAAAGAAAGCAAATCAAGCCACATGTTTTTAATAAATCGGCAATATTGAAAGGCTACATGTGCAAGTGTTTAAGTATCAGTTAATAGACAATAGCCTTGACAAATCGATCGAATGCATAAGATGAAAGGCACGGCTGCTGTGAGCGCTTATCAATTCCCGCCTATCGAAGCGTCCTCCTCTGGCAGGTAGCTTTCAACTCGACAGGTGCCCTAGACAACCCAAGCTTTAAATCAACCTCTGTCAAAAAAGAAACGATTAATAAAGGTATCTTAAAGTGAACGAGCACCTGTCCAAAAACATTTGTCAGTTTACTTTGATCTATGTTGATAAAGGTATCAAGGGCAATGAATTTAATAGCCATGAATGAAGTTTGAAATATATGACTACCGTTCTTAAGAGAAAGGCACTTAATTGCTTCTCTAATTATCGATGGTGTGCCACGATGGCTTGCTTTCTTTATATGTACATAACAACATATTGTGAGCACCAGCATTCAAGTTAATTATGCGGGTGTTTGGCGGGATCTCCCTGTGCCTCGGTGTGGTGTCTTGTTTGTTGTCATTGGCGTTTAGGGTGATTTCGTCACTTATGAGTGAAATAACCGTAAGTACGGCGTAAAACCACAAACAAACAAACAAACAAACAAATTAACATTTATTTTCATGTTTTCCTGTTTACTTATGGTGTTATAATTGTTTGGCTTTTTAAAAATAATTTGTTCTCTAACTTCATACTGTTTCCATCGGAATTCAGTCCGTAGATGGTAAAAAGTACTGCGTGCAGATTCAATTTCCAAGCGCATGCGTGTATCAACCAGAGAGGAAAATGACCTAAAGGTTTGTGACTCATTATAGTTTTTAACGCTTTGTGTTGCAAACAAGGATCAGGTAAAATACGACAATTTTCTGAAATCTCGAGCAACCTTTTCCTACAATTCTAAAGCCAACAGAATGATTTATTCAGTTTGTTGTAAGAGTGAATTCCTTTTAATACTTTTTTTAAAATGTCAACCCAAAAATAAAACAAAGGGTGAAATTAGAGCCCTTGATGAGTTGTTAACAAATATAGCGCAATTTTTTATTTTTTCGATTTTTTGGCATTGTGTTGTGCTTTGGGCACTTGAGAAATGTTGGAGGCGAAGCGTGACGTCACACCGAAAATTAATTTAATTAAAGATATTGAAACAGATAAATATTCAATAACAGTGCTTTGGATTAAATGTATCCTGGACATACACAATATGTATCATATTATGATGCTTTGAATCCATTAGGAGTCATTTTGAAGCAGATTTCATTTTATAAGAATTACTCATAAACACATGGCCAAAAATGTCTACCTTTCATTTATATTGTACAAATGACATTTTCTCCTCAGAAAAAATGAGCACATATATATGTGCCCGTGTGATTACGGATTCTTGACAAAATATATTAAACACTATAGTTAGTAAACATCCCATTTAATTTTCACTCAACTGTATTTTGGGTTGACTTCTTTTGAATCGACATGCTCAAGCGGAAGGATTTGTAGCGAGCTTTGCACACAGCTGATGTTGAAGTCCTTTTTGGTTAAATGTACTTTTTTTATCACTATATAATTATCGGGCAAGAAAAGACCAGAACGTGTGAATTTGTGCACTGATTTTTTAATTAAAAAATTCAAGTATATCTTATGGTACAGGTTACAATTTCGTGAGAACTTTCAAGAATTTACTATCCACGAGTGGGCTTACTATTGCGTAAGTTCACATCAAACGGGCGATGTCCTTTGTTAACGATCCAGTAACGGCGAAACAGAAAGCTCTGGGAAAAGCGCTTTGTCTTGGAGACAGTGCTCTGGTTAGTCTCAACTAAGGCGCCCGTAACAGCTTGGGGAAACGGAACAGGTTCAATAGCGGCAGAATTCCTGAACCGAGTCAGTATTGTTAGCGCGTTTCACATCATTGAATCGTCATCAAGTATTGCTTCGTAACAGCCAGTGACAGCAGAAAGGCATCTGGCCGCCATCTTGGTAGCGCCAGTCCTCACTGATCTAATCTAACCTTCATCGCAGAAGACCCAGCTGCTAATTGAAATTTATCTCAAATGATGATTATCGCTAACGACAGGCCTCATTATCGGCATTTTCCTAATTTCAAAGCGATTGCCGCTTAAATACTGTTTAATTTAGCCCAATTTGTGTTTCGTCAAGATAAATTATCTGTTTGTCTTCACTGTCCTGTCGTGATCTACTGCATTGTATCGTTATTGTTGTGAAAAAATAACGAAGACGGATTATAATAAAATTATATTTTATTGGTTTACAACAAAACAAGGCCGCCAAAGCTGTATTGGTATATGGGTTGTCTTGGAAAAGTGCGAAATATAACAGTTACGGGTTACATTGTGTATAGGTTAATTAGTTAGGGTTACGTTTAGGGTTAGTTTTAGAGTTAGGACGAATGTTTGGTTTAAGGTTAGGATTAGGTTTAGTTTAAGGGATAGGTTTAGGGTTAGTTTGTATTAGCTTCAGGGATCAGTTTGAAAAGTGACGGACCAATTCTATAATCTGCCTAAATTTACATGTAACGGTAATCAAAACCAATACCGGCGTAGTTTAATCTTGTTTGATTTGAATGCCTTTGTTTTCAAGAAATTTTGCCTTAATTATGTTCCCGTCGGACAATTTTGTACATATATAGACCAAAAGTCAAAACTAGAGGAAATGAACACAATCTAAAACATCGCCTATCTCCGGAACTTTCCGTCCCCTCCGATTATCAGCTATTGTGTAATGACTGGCCATTTTGTTTTAACCCATTAGCGATATATTTACCGCTGCAGGCAATACTTGTATATCGCATGTATAAATAAACGTATACTATAGGAAATCAAGTGCATTCCGCGCCATAAAAAATCTAGATAGAGCAGGTAACAGCAAAGAAAATAAAGAAATTAAATAGAACCATATTTAGCATAACATTAGATCGAAATGACCAATGCAACAAGATAATCATGTCACGTGAAAGAGTTTAAATTTCTTCATAGGTCGAAAAATCAGGTCTATTGGCAGCAGCGTCGCTATGACGTTCACAGCTATATTCAAAATGCCTAGTCATTGCCTACAAGGTCCGTCACCGAAGTGAATCAAGTTTTATACAAATGAGTGCAAGCAGTCATTATATGAGTGATATTTGCGGTTGTTGGTTGCTTTTTTTTCAATCAATTCCTATTGTATATATAAATGTATCGTATGTCTGTATTTTATAAACAATTACGGATACACATCATCGGAAAACCAGCAGGTCTCGTAATAAATACATAACAGAAAATCAAATATTGAATGGACTGTCTCGGTAATCGGGATTAAAACAGACAACACCTATGATATTGTCGACGTGCTGCACGGCACTTTGGGCATACTTACTGATTTAACATCTTCTATTCGAATCACTGCTTGCGAAAGTATGTTTCCCAAAAAATTTACGACAATATACATGTATGTCCCACAAAAACACAACCTTGCGACATTTTCAGGCAATTGCGACATTAGCTGGCTCTACAGTGCATCAAGAAGCTCATTTGCATACTAAAATACGCTCGTACCTTTCTCCAGACTGAGAAGAATACCATGCAGCACTTATGTCACTAATCGACCAAACCTCGCGTGATTTTTCGTTATTTCACTGTCATGACTTAGCTCGGCCATGATAGGTGTATGAATATGTATCAATAATGGTACGTTTTGTTCGCCGGAAGCCTATTTACCACCGTATGGACAAAAAACACGTAGGCAAATATATATAGGGTAATGGAGCGAAATTCATATGGATTTAGAAGCACAATATTTAGTTTAGGAGTAAGTTATGTTCTGAATCTAAAACAAATGGAAACTGTGGAAACTGTGTAGGCCTACATTGGTAGTTTGACCCACAGGCTGTGAAAAAGTTCCGACCATAATGGTGATGATCGTATCACGTCCGAGATGATGTGCGCATTACATTCAATGGTTGCTGCGTGTAATGTAACACTCGGAAGTCATCGAATGAACTACGACAGCAAAATAACGAGAGATCATGCGAGGTTGGGCCGATTGGTCATGTAACGACAGGGCATCCATGTTGTAGTAATGTTTCAGCAAAAAAGTGCACTGGCGAATGAATCATCTTAATTTTACTACCAAATTATTTAAAATTAAACAGAGAAAAAAAGTGTTTATAGGGCCGATTCAATTTGAAGTCTGTAAAAGACAGGAAAAAAAAAATAAAGTCGTGAAGCAGTGTCATCTAATCACATGTGAACTTACTCGCTACAAAAACAAAACAAAGAGAGATAACTCTGTCTAGGTGAACACGAGTCAATACCTTAAAGTTAAAGACTCGACGGTATAGGGCGATTGATTTGATTCTCTATTTTAGAATGGCCCATTTGTGGACCTGTGATTGGCCCGTGCTGCTTTCGTTCGTTTGTGACAGGGACCTCTAGGGTAGTTACCCCAACATTGAACTGGAAAACTGTCATTATGAGTGAAATAATATAGAGAGAGAGAGAGAGAAGCCAAATGTCGATATACAGATGAAGGCTATATAGCTTGTATCTTATTGACTTTCTGGACGCACTGGATTTCGTTGACAAATATATATGGTAATGTTGTAATTACTATTCCAATGTCTTATTTCTCTGGGTGGTCTATTCGGCTATGTGGGATATACACAGGAATAGCCAGGCGTTAGTTTGATTCCGGCCCGTGTCAGTTCGCTTGATCGAGTTGAAATCCAGCCTGTCGCCTGGACTCAGGCAGGAGTCGCCCAGTGATCTGAGGGAACCAGGTCCAGACAGCAATCCCAGTATAGTTGGTATTTGGAAACTAACATCTGATATTCACATACTCTACTTGCTGAGCGTCGCTGACGATCTATGCCTTGCTCGGCTTAACGGCTTCACACATTGGGTTGCATGGGGGCGGTCAGATGGAAAATAACCTTAAGTAGGGTGTATAACTCCACGAATAAACAAACCTTAAGTTTTCTTATTTTTGGTTGTAAGATGTTTATAGCCGACTTCTGCGTCATAGGCGACTGTATTCGTTCAGCTGTCTTACTGAAGGTTGAATCGATTGTTCTGACCGGGTCATCCTCTATCCTCACCTGGAATTCCATCTGATGTCAGACATGAGAGAATGACTTACGGATTAGTGTGTAGTTTTATACGAAATTTATATGAACATGTTCGTTTTTAAATAGCGGGTGGTTGGATAGGAAGGAAGCTCCTGGTGCTCTCTGAGCTTAGGGACACCAGGGAGCCGATTTGCTGTGGTGTCCTGTTTTTCGTCCTGTTAGTGTATTGTGACGTCTTCAATGCTGCCAGCGTCGTTTTTAGTGATTTTCTTCACCCATTGGGTTGGCACGCCGTCATATTTAAGTGGAATAACCTTAAGTACCACGTAAAACTCCAATCAAATTAACCAAAATCGTTCTTAAATATACACTAAAAGAACTATAGCAATATATAATTGTCTTTATAAAATATCAGTTCAAATTCTTTATTTTGGAATAGTGCTTTCTCAAAAGAGATAATGCAGATCGTTGTCTAGCTTATTCCAGTTCGAGAATCAAACCCGCGACCCAATCAGGCACCAAAATCATAGGCATGCAGTGAGGTCTGGTATAATAAAGGGACATGTATTCAAATGATAAATTTCGAAAGTCGGAGTTGTTTTTATAGGGCTCTCGGTTTATGTGTGAATCTAATCATACACCGACAACGCAGAGTCGTCATATAAGTGAAATAGCAGTAAGTACGACGTTAAAAATCAATCTAATAAATAAATGAATTTAATATAAGATAATGGGGATATATTATGTACGAAATTTATTATTGGATTCGCACGCTACTACCTCTTCCAATTAGGGATGTCCTTTTTATATTTCGTAAGCGATTATATATATATTGATCCTTTGTTAATTCCGTGTCCAATTCCACATAAAACCATGCGTCTAAAAAATATTTTTCACGCATTTGACCTTAACTCCACCGGGACAGACACGAGGGTGTTACCCTAACATCTCAACAACATTGCAAGTCTCAGACGTATCACGCTTGTTTTTAGGTACAGCCGTTCTCCGGATCAAAATACACTTCATATAGGTTTATGCTACACTTTAATATACTGTATATTGCCCGATGCGATGTTGTAAGCTTCAAATATATGCCAGCTGTTGAACTTACGATGTTACATTAAAGCCGAAGACACCAGCATGACTGTATTAGATCTGATAATTGTTATAACTTAATTATATATATTTCAAACATTTTTTTCTTCTCATGCGACAAGGTACACATTGAATATAATGTTAGAAAACGTAAGATGTATACAGAATGCTTGTGTGAGTTTTTCTTTGTATAGAAAGGTCCGTTCTAATTATTAACTTAGTTGGCACTGGCGTTGTTGGGCCTATAGGTAGGACAATCCTGTTCTAAAATTATATGTCTAGGCGTATGTAAAGCCGAACATTTAAACATTTAGAACATACAACTATAACTTTCTAAATATCCAAATTTTCAGCAATAAAATTCGTACATAAAATCCAGTTTTATTAGCTGGATATTATACAGGTATGGCCTTTTGATGATGTTAATACCGAGTTATACAGACCCACAGAAGTTCATATATATAGACTGAGGCCAGGGGCCGACGTCATATCGCTACTGAGGGCCTTGCAACTCCGTAGAAATCGAAGTAAAAGGCATATTTACGTGTTTTATTATATGACTAAGCAGATGCCATTCATGTTTAACACAGCTGAAATTTAAGAAGAATACAGAATACCCGTAAGGGATTGTTTGAAATTTGAAGATATGTACTGCGGATTACAGATAAGTCACGTGGTACATTTCAGCCAATCAATGTTTAGAAAATACTATATCATTATTAATTTATACTATAAATATTTGACTAAATTGTCAAAATTGTTTAACAATTCTGTCCTGATTTTAATTCGACAGTATAGACAAATTAGATGCCGAAAAGCTGGCCAATAATCTATGTGCGCTGTTATTACACGTTGACAGCTAGGGATTTTATAGGTTTAAATAGAGTATTCCGGCATGTGAATGCAAGATGTTATGCCTCGATTCAGGAGACTTCTCCAATTAAGCTGAACGAGTGAGGAGGTCGAATGGTCTTATCGGGTCATCGTCTCCGGGGAAGTGATCTGATGTCTGGTACACGAGACTGACAAACAGACTGATGTAGGCTAGCTTACGGTCAGGGTTTTTTCTCAGATACATGTATGAATCCGTGCTGCAAATCCACGAGCAATGGTTATAGGAAAAGGACCTAATTAAGCATGGACTAAAAAATACAGACCATGCACTACTATGTCATATATTTTCTACAATGGTCAAATAGCCACAGTCTATATATATATATTGGTACCTTAAATGCAAGGATAACAGTATATAGTATATCTTTGTCCACAATCTGGACAATTGGGGTCACATATGGTCACATATGCGACCTGTATGCATCAAAGATATGATAAATCATAATTTTGTGTTAGCAGTTAGAGATCGCTATGAGAATCGAACAAGCGCCAGGGTCAGTAAATCATACTAAAATAGGCTCGTACCTTTCTCCAGATTGAGAAGAATACCATCCCTTATGTAAAGACAGGCCATCCTTGATGTTGTTGTTGTGATGTTTCCGCTAAAAATTGCGCTGGCAATTGAATCGTCTTACATTTACTACCAAATTACTTAAAATTAAACATAGAAAAAAAGTTAATATAGGGCCGAATCAATCTGAAATCTGTAAAAGGGAGAAGAAAAAAATCGCGAAACAGTACCATCTAATCACATGTTCACCACTCGCTATAAAAAGCAAACAGGGATAACTATTTCTAGGTGAACAACAAGATGGCCAGTCAATACCCTAGAGTCAAAGACTCGACGGTATAGGAGACTGATTTGATTCTTTATTTTAGATGGTCAGTAAATGCCAGCCATATACAGAAGCGGGCCGGATCTTAAAACTTGCCCGTGAAGCCCACATATCAGGTCGGCCTGTTGTTCATTGATTATTATATGTTGCTTATCTGAGAAAATGGTTGAAGAAAGGCTAAATAAAATTCGGTCCACTGCGCTCGGAAATCATCTAATGTAGACCTTTACTGCGCACATCGCCTCGGACGTGCGTTGGTTGGTTGGTTGGTTGGTTTGTGGATGGGTGGGTGGGTGGTCTGTTTCGTGGGTGGGTGGGTTGGTTGGTTGGTGGATGGGTGGGCTGTTTAGTGGGTGGGTGGTTGGGTGGATGGGTGGGTGGGTGTGTGCTTTTTGTTGGGTGGGTGGGTGTGAGGGCTGTTTGGTGGGTGGGTGGGTGGGTTGGTGGGTGGGTGTGTGGGCTGTTTGGTGGGTGGGTGGGTTGGTGGATGGGTGGGTGGGCTGTTTGGTGGGTTGATTTGTTTGTTTGTTGGCTGGTTAATTCATCAATTCAAAATACTACAAAAAGAGCAGAACGAAATCAGCAGTTTACATGTTCACTATATTCTTCGAAATAATGAAAATAATAATAAAAAATATTTGCAGTAGAAAAAAATATCTTTCAGCCTAATTTTTGCCAATCGTCAAAGCAAAATTTTCCAAAGCGTTTTTAATGGTTGGGTGGGCGCTCTCTAAGCTAAGAAGCTGATTTGTTGCGGTGTCTTGTTCTTCGTGGTGTAAATGTAGGCTATTGAAGTGTCGTCTGTGTTACCATGCAGCGTCGTTTATAGGGTGGGTTCCTTCACCCCTAGGGTAGACACGCTGTCATATATGAGTAAAAATATAACCTTAAGTACGGCGTAAAACCCCAATAAAACAAACAAAAGTTTATTTGATACACGTGTATTTACTTGAGATGATGGTAATCGTGAAACTCCGGAGAAGGGAGTCCGGGTAGATGATAACCACTATGATGTATAATTGTCGTCATCAGAGCCAGAGAATACCAAACCCAGGACGTCACTGGATGAGCGCCGCACAATGCTGGACCAGCGAACAAGGGGAGCAAACTCGAGACGAAGAACTCAACTGGATGTGCGTATACAGTGACTAAAGCGATCGGCGATGTCCACTCATGATGCTGCTTATGTATAGACTTATAAAATAGTGGATGGTGCAATAGTCTGAAAGTGGAAAAGATTATTTTTGACACAAATTAAAAATACATGATGTATTCTGTGTTTATCTGCAAGTAGGTCTAAACTCAAATCAGGTCTTTATTATATAGAAGAAGACATCACTATACCTCTAGATGCAGAGATCTGTATCGTTATTAGTCTAATACGTAATCCATACATAACACTATACCTCTTGCAATATGCTCGAACAACACTTGTATGGAGGCAAGCAAAATTTTCTTTCTATACATTTATACAAAAATATATATACGGCGATGGCATTAATGAAACGAGTAAGTTTTCTTACAGGGCCAAGTCGGACTTTATCTCACTCCCTTACAGCCAGGGTATACTTATTCTGGTACGCAGTTATGGAAGTTACCAAAACAAATATCAGATTTTTCGACATTGAATCTGTTGGGGAAGCGATTCCACAACTACTTGTCACAGACGCGGACGCTGTTTCCCTTGTCCGCGAGATTTACACGTAGTCCTCAGACGAAATCCCACACTATTCATACGATTTTTTTCCCGTAAATTTTGCAACCTCGTTAAACATAAATTAGGCTTTTTCATATAAGATTCGTAGGATTTATAACACTGACCGCCACAGTCCTACCTATGCGAATAGTAAAATCCAATTTCCTCGACAATAGCAAATATTATAAGATGTTTTATAAGTTCTGCAACTGGAGGGATTTCCGCATCTACAACCATCCCCATAGCTTTCTGGGCTGGATATAGCAGGCATACTGACGGTATGCCAACGACCAACTGATTTGAGACCACAACGCATAACAATCTTCTAACATCGATCCAAGAGACCTAAAGGGAAAATAAATTATAAATCATTTATCGACCCATGCATGAGTAACGCACATATGTCAGATTTTCATTTTTTGTTCCGCATTTCCGATCAATCGTGGACAAATCTGGATCGGTTACTCGGTACTACAACAGACTATCTAAACTTAAATTAATTATGCTGATACGCGCTAAAAGATATCATGGAAACGGTTTACGATGTTTATGATAAAACAAATTAGGCTGGATACAATTTTGAGTCTTTTACGTTATACACTGGGATTTACAGTTACTCACGGGTGTGTTTTTCTGTGGCTGTATTTTATACTTGAGTACCCATTCTGGTCGTCCTGTGATATCCACTAATGTGAATAACCCAACAGTCAACCAAAACACAAGGCTAAACACTGTTATAGAACCTGCCAAAAACAAAGTTATAATTAGATAACTATTATTTATTATATTTATCTCGTTATACACGATATGCATGTGTTCTACATCTCGTTAAATTATAACATTCAACCATCTACATTTTATTTATAACGGTATATAATCACCAATGAATGAAACATTCAACCATCTACATTTTATTTATAACGGTATATAATCACCAATGAATGACAAATTTATAATTTTTTGTTTAAATGTAGAGAAAGAAAATTTTGCTTGACATATTTATATAGATGGTTGTTAGTCTATACGCTTGGATAAATAAACACTTGTCTCTAATTGTAGGGACTACGACTTCTACTTTACTGAGGGAAAACGTTTCGATGTAGATATACGTAAACCATTTTAGTTTAAAGAACAATGGATTGGATACACAAACGTAAGTCAGACGTCTTCCATCCGTTCCAGGTTTGTTTACAAAAATATTTAAGTAGATTAATAGCAGTTATTGTCAAATCCAAATGAGTGTTACCAGAGCTGAAGTTTTATATAGGTTAAAGTCACATACGCACCCAAATAGTCTGTATTTTGGGTTTTCACAGAATCACATGAATTATATATAAACCAAACATTTGGTTTAATTCAAAAAGTAAAAACTGGAGGTATTCCGTTAATTTTACCCTCAGATTTGAAGGTAAAGGTAGCTTAAAAGCCTGGTAAAAGTAAACAAATCTGAAAATTCTGCCAGAATTTTTAATTGAAAATGTGTCGATCTGCTGTCCCAGCTCGGACACACTGTGATGCGCCGACGTCAGTCGTAGTCAACCTTGTTAGCCACACCCCTTTACAAGGTTTAAACAAAGGTCATTCACTGCGGCTGGATCAAATTCATTGTGAGCAAATATGGCCAGTCCTTTTTCAGTTAAATTCGAAAAACTGCTAGATTTCTCTTGGTCTGTACATGCTTTGTACCCAATGAATAATTTTGATTTTTACGTGACTGTTTTAATTTTTGAACAAACATCAAATCTTGTAAAAAATCAAGGCAAACAGAATTCATTGAAAAATCCTAATTTTGGGTGCGTATGTGACTTTATTAACAAGGACTTACCTGAAATGAACAACAAAGCTTCGTGTCCACTAAATGTCTGGTACACCGTATTCCAGGCACCTTTTGACATGTCCATTTGTATTCAGAATAATAGATATCACGAAGAGTTGTTGAAGCACTGGATGTAAAATTGCACCGTCAAAATCTTACCTATACCAAACACAAATAGGCCGTTTTATATTTAGAACAAAAATATTTCCGTTGCAAAGAGAATAATACAAATATTAAAATGAAAATAAACAAATAAGCTGATTAAAAATCCGTTCGTAGATATGCATCATAAATACTCACAAAATCGAATTAAATTCGCAAAAGCTATGAACTAACTTTAAGCTAGTCTTTTTGAATGAACTAGTTTTACAGAGACTTAAACAAAGTTTGTGAAAAAAGGTTTTTATACTAAACAGGTCAGTATGTGGATACATCGATATATAGCATTGATAATATGTAGTTACTGTATTATATAGGTTTACATACTCGGATATAGGCCATTGGACTATTTAATGCTTAAATATATAGTTATATCTAAATCAATCGTGTTATCGTACAACGTATATATTCCAGGCCTGTACGAAATCAAGTGACCTAATTAATTGGACATTTTTGTTTATATAGCAAGGGCTGCATGGTTTAACTGTATTTAAAATTAAGAATTATATATACACTGAGCATATATAAATATATCGAATAATAAGGGTCGTTTGGTTGAGTGACAAAGTGGCTGGTATTCATTCCGTGCGCTTGGATTTCTTACTTTAAGGGCCTCGGTTCGACTCCCTTATCGGCAAACGTAATCCTGCAGATTTGACTGAACTATAGCAAAAGTACGTAAAGCACGGTACAATAATCGCTTTAATTCACATAATCTTGTTTAACCCAGAGGAAAATTAATTTAGTTAACACTTTCGTTGTCTTTTTTTTCCGGCTTTCCCGGGTGTCTATATATAGCTTGTTTACTCGTTTCATTTTCTTTTTTAATCTTCACTTATTTAAATATGAAGACTATATCGCTACTGGTCTGTCTATAAAGTGTCTCCCATCTTGTCGGACCGCTCCTGTATTACAACACTGCCGCACCAACAAATGAAAATATATTCAACTTCAATATAGTCATATAAATAATAGGCCTATACAGGGTAATGGGACCGTGACTGACCACATATCATCATATAACGTTTAGGCCTTAGCTGTAGAGACCTGTAGCCCTTCCTTAATAACGTGGAGACATAAGGATAGGCCATTGATGTGACGTAACCTAAAAATAGGAAACTAGAAAGTACATACAGTTTTGACTGATGCTTGACGGGTAATTTATATTTTTGATAGCCTGCAACTACAAACTGATAAATCACAAACTGATAAATCACAAACTAATAAATCACAAAACAGATAAACCGGTCTACAATCACAACTACATCATTTGCTGGTCCCCTTGACATGTCCATGTGCGCTGCGTATGTAAATGGGAGTTGCACACATACTTCGGTTATATATAGATTATGTAGTAGACTAATAACGATACACAGAACTCTACATCTTACATAGGCCTATTCTAGTTGAATAACTTAATTCTGGTTGTAATATAGCTATTAGGTTCTCATTTAATCAAATACGGAATTGTCTATATTTCGCTTATTAGAGAGACAGGTGTGTCCTTTTAGTTTTAATTGCTAGCAATAACTTGCAACATCTAATAACTGATATCGCCCTTTCTGGAGATGTGTAGGCCTAGGCTATATGTTATCAATGTAACGCTCAGTCGGAATAATGATCCACGTCAAATCTTGTCAGCGAATCATTTCCTGGACCCCAGGGGTCACTTTCAAAAATGTTGTACGACAATAAAATAACGTACCATATATTCATGCCCATGGTTTAACGTACCTTAATTTTATCGTACGATATTCAGTTTTTTGTCCAGGAAATGATTCGCAAACAAGATTTGAGGCGGATCTTAATTGTGGATCTTAATTGTGAAAATGGCGCGGATGCAGAGTTCCTGGACCCCAGAATGATTCGGGGTTTAACCGTACAATGTAATGCAAGGCAAAAATTTATAAACTTATTATTATTTAGTCTCTGAAAGACTCTGAGCATCCGATGTACGCCTTATACTGCTTTGAACATTTAAAATCTATTATTTTTAAGAGTTATGTCCCTTGCAGGACAAATCGATATTGGGAGGTAAAAAAGATCAACTTTGACAGCTGTAACTACACGTAGGAACATTTTCGTTTTCTTTCTCTTTAGCTCTGTTTAATCTGATTATATCGTATGTCCGGATGTAGTTTTTAGACGTCGTTTAAAATGTTAGCTTGGTAATCTGTTTGGTAAATTGCATTTTGAGGGCAACTGGACAGTCAAACTTGACTCAAAGCATGGAAATAAAGCAGAAGGAATAACCACTCTTCGCCACTTCAAAGTGTACGATGTACCGGAACGCTAACGACACAGTAGGGCCCGAAGGATTAACAGATGTGCAATGAGCCGTAACCAGAGTACAGTTGTACTTGAAACTTGATACACGCATGTGCGCAGAAAGTCGGCCGCGATGTGTGTTCATCATTTGTATAACACGGTCCATAGATTCACTTCGGTGACGGACCTTGTATGTAATCAGATGGTAATGGCAAGGCATTTTGAATAAGCTGTGAAAGTTATAGCTAGGCCACTGACGCTTGACCTGATTCATCGATGACGGACCTTGTATGTACTGACTAGGCATTTTAAATAAAGCTTTGAACGTCATAGCAAGGCTGCTGATGCTTGACCTGATTAATTGACCTATAAAGAAAATTTAAACTGGTTCATGTGACTTGATTCTCTTGTTGCATTGGTCATTTCGACCGTATGTTATGCTAAATAGTTATTTTTTATTTCTTTATTTTCTTTGCTGTTACCTGCTCTATGTTGATTTGTATTGGCGCGGAATGCACTTGATGTCCTATAGGATACGTTTATCTAAATGCGATATAAGTATTGCCTGCAGCGGTAAGTATACCGCTAATGGGCTAAAAAATAGTATGTCATTACACTTAAGCCGATAATCGGAGGGGATTGAAGGTACCGGAGATAGGCGATGTTGAACTGGAATGTGTGTTCACTTAGCTGTCCAGGTATTTAACCGCCCATTGTTTTTTTTTATTACGGTGGGATCTCATACTAACGTTCCAAATTGTAAAAGTGCGTCGACAAATTTGTTTCTTGAACCGAATGTAAGATATCAATAACATACAATATGCAAATTTTGGACAATTCCAAATGGGAGAAAAAAGAATGTTTGTTCATAAGTTGTTGGTGCTGTTTGTAGATATCTACTGGTCGTTTAACTCATTTTTAGCTCACGGAACCCGGAGCTCATACCCAAGGTATAAAGAGCTCCGGGGTTCTTGTCGTAGAAATCGTTAAGATTGGAAACACAGCCGCCATTTTGAATATCATTTGATATCATGTGGCGCAAGCTATGATCCTCCCAGGACGGTCTTAAGAATCACCTTCTTTGATGACGTCAGGTTGATTGTCAATCATCTTGCAATAGCTCGCGATTCAACAGAGAAGGCACTGTCAACATGACATGCATCAACTGTGAAAGAAGAAAGTTAAAGTTATTTTTTGGGTGAATTTGTTTGACAAGACGACGTTAGTCGGCTATAGTGGGTTACGAAACAGCCCTCGCTTGTTGAGGGTAATAGATTAATTGTGTGAGGTAAATCTTCAAAATAACGCGTTTGTTTTATTTTCTTGCTATTTGAAAGCTCTAAAGTTGCCAGGACAAATCCATCCAGCACATAATGATAATCTCTGCTGTCTGCGTTTTCAAGTTTATATTCACACAGTACTTTATCTGGGGAGGGATAGAATGTTGATCTAGATAACTATGGGAAGACCTTGTTCATCCTGTTCTTCCTTCACAACAGCACAGTCTTGTCTTGTTCAAAAAGGGCTATTGTCTTGGTCTGCCGGCTAAATTGTTTCCAAACTGATGCTCTGTGACAAATGTTGATCTTTCTGGGAACTCATTAATAGGCTCTCAGTCTGGATTGAAATGTAATTGACATACGTTTTGTTCTCATTATTCTTTCAGGACAAAAGAGCTGAAGAAGGGGTCAAGATTTGGAGGATTCCTGAAACATAATCTGAATCAAAACTACAATTATCTTACATATACAGTGTATATATACCTAACAAACATGGGGTTCTTGTATTTTGCTTATGGATCCAATCTACTATCACATCGTCTCTTACATCCACACAACACAACAAAGAGTAAAAGAGGGATTGGAAAATTGCAGGTAAGCTCCTATCTTGGCGTATTTTTTTCTGTATTAGCTAAATGATTGATTGGTGTTTAACACCCTGTTCAAGGTAATTTCACTTATATGACGACGCTGTATTCCAACAGTAGACAGCATATTTAACACAACCATTACACGTGTAGTCACTTTAGTGTTATCACTGTTGGAAAGATAATGTTCCTCCAGTGCTAAGTATGACAGCAGGAATATAATCTGGAAACAAACTGCCCTTATAGCCAGAGGGCGCTAAATGATACATCAATGTATTAAGTTGATAGATATCATTCACTCTAGGCAATATTAAAGGCTTTCCCACAAGGTGTGCCAGTAGAAGAAGCTATGTGAGCACTGGTGCTCTCTGAGGTAGCAAGCATCATGAAGCTCAATAGGGCCTTTACTTTAAGTCACGTCATGTGTTCAGAGAAATTTCACAAGATTCCATGCTATTCCTTTATTTAGCTATAACATCACACAGGAAGTTAAAAAGGTGATGATTGTCCCGTCCAGTCCTATAACTGAACCAAAAGAGAAATAAAAACCATCCTGAAAGACCACTTATCAAATCAAAGTGACACATTTTTGAAGATGTTCCTGGAAGTATCAGAAATGAAGGAGACTTACAGAGCCTATCTTACTTTGACACCCGCCTCTGCCTCCAACTAATCTGTTTCAATGATCAACTGCAGTCTTAATTTAAGACCTATAAGATTATGTGAAAAGTAATCTTAGAAAGTACAATTTAATACATTTTTCCATTCTTATACCAGTCATTTTGATCACCAAAATAAATTTCATCACCCACACATTTTTCAAAAATATGAATGCTGATTGGAAATCTGAACACAAACTCATTTTACTTCAAACAATTTTTACTAAGTATTTTATTACCTAACCAGTTGGATAATAAAAACAAAAAAAATATAATTAACATTTCAGATTTTCCAAAACAGTTGTTTGGAGCTTAGTTGTTTTTGCGAAAATTAGACAAAATCTGACAAAGTAGCTGGTGTTAAGAAAGTTAAGAGTCAATTAACACAGAATAACATTGCATGTGTTCTGTTCACGCTCAAGATTGAATAATCCACAGCTGCGGGAGTGGTCATTATAAACATATGGGACGTGGTCAGCAGGGCCAGACAATTTCAGGGATTTACAAACAATAAATAATTGTAGCAAACAGAGACTCAGACAGCGAAGCCCACTTTGAATCTGATTCATGCAGCCATTTTGTTATCAAAACATATGAAGAAAAAGGTTAAACCAAACGTATGATAAGAGTAAGACATGATTTATTGTTGTGCATATTAACGTACAGGTATTTTCTGTAATCAGTGGAATAAACCATTGCAGGCAGGACCATTAAACAAAACAAAGCTGGTCAAAACTTTAGCGAAAAAATGGTTCAAGCAAAAAGCGCAAAAGTTTATGCCTCCCAAACAAAAAGGCATACAAATTTTTTTTTATATTTGGATTCATTTTCAGACAACAAAATCAGTTTAAATAAAATTTTATTTCTGCCTTTTCAGGATTTCCAATTGACATTTGCAAGTTTTTACTGTCAGAGCTGGTCTGGAAATCCAGCTACTATAGATAGAGTCGCAGGGGCTTCAGTTTGGGGTGTTGTCTGGGAAATTGATGATGAGGATAGACCACTATTAGATCGGTAAGTTAAAACAGTACAATAAAACTGGAATAAACGAACAAGCAAGAGGACACAATTAAATGTTGGTTTAGACAATTATAGGAGAAATCTGTTTCTAAAGTTGGACAAACATGTATCCCATATGAAATATATGTATTATCAACCGTTTAGAAAGTGACCGTTAACGGTATTATTGTTTTTTTTGGGATAACACTCTCTGATACTGAACAGATTCTAGATGAAAAATTTGGGATGCTGAGATCTTCCGGGTTCACCTTATCCCAATACCATTGAAGACAGAACAGCTATGGAAAAATCAATTTACATCATAAAAAATTATAAAACAATTGATTTTTTTTTTTCTTAATTAAAAAAAGACTGAATTCTATGGTACAGTGGTATAATGTCGCCCATGATAAATTATCATTGTAGTTTATCTCGACTCCTGGATAATTTTCTTAGGGTCAGACAAAATCAGACAGAAAGTCATCTTGCATTCATGTTCACATACCGTCTGACTTCTAAGTATTGGGACGCTTTTTTAGGCTTTACCGCAGGGGGTCGTCCATCTGAGAGAGGTAAAACTGGTGAGTTGTTGTTGTAAGGATTTGAAAAGTGACGACCATTCCCCCTAAATGAAAATGGGTAACTAGGGGTAATCC
>JAVFBZ010135158.1:0-22973 GCA_032466195.1 Katharina tunicata
GCGAGTATGGTTCAGCGACGAGTCACGTTTCCTTTTACAGAGACATGATGGACGACAACGCGTATACAGACACCGCAATGAACGTTTTGCCAACAACTGCGTCGCCCGGAGTGCAGTGTCATGATGTGGGTAGTCATCTCCACACAGGCAGAAGTGAACCGGTGCTTGTACAAGGCACCCTGACAGCTGTACGCTATCGGGATGAAATTCTGCGCCCTCACATGCTTCCCATTATGGATCGACAGGGAGAACTCCTTCAGCAGGACAATGCCAGGCCGTATACGGCACGTTTAACAGTGGAATACCTAGAGGATGAGAACATTAATGTGTTGCCATGGCCACTAAGATCGCCAGATCTTAACCCTATTGAGCATCTTTGGGACGAACTGGACAGACGTTTACGCCAGCGTAACCCAGCGCTTCAGACTCTTCCGCAACTGTCCCATGCACTGCATGAAGAATGGGTTAGGATTCATCGTGGCCGGATTCAAAGACTCATTCCGTCTATGCTAAGGAGGTGTCGCGCAGTGATTGCAGCTCACGGTGGCCACACAAGGTACTGCCTTCAGCGCCCTCGTGCGGCGCTTTTCGGTGACGAATACGCCTCGGCTGCCGTCGGTCCATAGCGAGACCACTACCACATACTTGTACCAACTTTAATATTTAAGTATTCAAGGCTATTTCATTGCAGGAGTGGCTTGAAACCGTTAATTAAATCTGCAATAAATGTATATGTGAAAAGGGGAATGTATATCTAATTTGTCAGCAGGTCACTTTATTCACACAATGAATTTTTTAATAACGTTTTTAATTTAAACCATCCAGTTAGTCTTCGTCGCTTTTGAATGGTATAAAGGTTTGAAGAATAGCTAGCAACATTGTCAATTTATAACTTTATTTTAAATTAATTATTTCTGCTTAAACAAATTTAAACCTCACATTGGCTATCGTGTGTTCATTCCATGTGTCTTTCTGTATGTAACAAGCAAATTAAAAAATGAGCCTGGATCCCTAATTTTTATCCAATCCTGCCAGCTAGCCGTTTGTTAATGAATCCAAATTCAATTCCTTCATCCTAGTTCGTCAAATTGATTTGTGATTGTGTTAATTGGTTTACACACGTGTTTGGAGAAAACATTGGCAGTGCTGTTTTACCAATTAAGAAACTCGTAAACTTGTAAAACTCAGATAAAAAAGTGTTTTGTCCAGACACAGTGTTATTAGGTTTAAATACTCAGAACCACTGTACATTTAACAAGAGCCTAAGGCCTAAGTCGGGATATGGTCTGCCCACGCAAGACTGCATGGATTTTATCTGATGGCTTATAACGCGAATACTTCGGATTTTCTAGGAAAATGTAGCTACAGTGGACAGTAATTATATCATGTCACGTTATTTCTAAGACCGGGTTGTTGGCGTGGAAGTTATCCGGAAGATGTCCATACCAGGGAAGCGGCCCTAAAACCACAATTTCAAACACAAGTTGCTGAGTCCTGTTATGCTTCCTATTCATGTCCTGCGACGTCCTTCTTTGTTGATAGTGCCGTTTTGAGAGTGATTTCCTTCCCACATTAGACTCGCAGGACGTCATGTGGGAAATATATTTTAGTAAGTCTAATGGATGAACTCCACGTGTTTCATCCTGATCATAAAAAACAACACGTGTATGTGGTTTAAATTCTGATGGACAAGGATTTGTTTTGGCTTGGTCCATATTGTATTTCTGAATATCTTAATATTTTATACTTTTGACATATCGAAGTATTGTGAGTGGTACCTATGTTATTCCATATTTCCTTGACCTAATCTCTTTTATCACGTTGGAATGATATCGTCAAAGTGTCACACCTTCGATGAATTCATATTGACATGTCCGCCAACGCTCTGTAGTGTCGCTTGACGTTTTGAAACCTGTGCGCGTGACAGCTCAGTCAGGGCGCGAGCACAGCCGGAAGTTGGTTAATGTCTTTGCTGTAATTGTTTGATATTCACACAAGCTCTCTCGGCGAGTCTCTCATTCCAAATTCAATCTTTTTTTCGTGTGTGTTTAAAACGACAGAAGACCAAACTCATAAATACATGAATACTATATGGCCGCCAAGAAGCCAACAATTAGTCAAATAAAAACGAAAATAAAACACTTCTTAAACCTTAGACAAAACACAAATATCTTTGATTTGGAATCCCGGATTAAGGCAGACAGACCAATAACATGTTTGAATAACAATATTTATTAAGCAAAAAACTGCGAATAGGTCCACTGAAGTCGTAAATCTCGATTTTTGGACTTTATTTAAGTCATCCTCAGGATTCGTGTGAAGTTTCACGGAAGGACTATGACATAGATATACAGTTTAAGAAACATGGCAGATCTCACAAAATAGAACAATCAAAGCAAATTAGAGATAATGAATGATTTGTTTGTTTATTTGATTGGGGTTTAAAGACGTTCAAAAGTTTATTCGACTCATATGACGATTGTCAACTTACACTTAACGACTCCAGAGTACATTTACAGTCGTAAAACAGGACAATTCAACAAACAAAACAGCTAAAAGAACACCGGTTCGCATTAGACTCCCGCCCAACCACCTGCCAGATATAATGATTGGACAGAGTTCTATGTACCAGAGGATGGGATGAAGTGCGGTTTTGGTATCGTGTCGGGTAATTGACCTATACACATAGTATAAATAATATTCAGGTATTTAAAATATCGACAGAAATAAAAATAACCATTGCCTGTGATTATGACAGTAGGGACTAGAGCTATCAAACTCAAGGATTCCACCATGTCTCAGGTGTCCAATACTGATGTACAATTTATCTCTAAAAAATTGCTTGAAGGATGATTTGGATAGAGCTTCGTTTACGGATAGTGCCCTAGAACCGAGTCTGCAGCTTGTTATGGCAGTGATGGCTGTGGAGATCTGGGGTGTTTTTTACCAGGTTTCTTCCGGTCTTTCTATCATACACCGGCAATGTTGCCATATAAGTGATCATATAAATAAATAAGTAGTTTCTATAATGGCATTGTTTATCTGTTTAGTATTTGAATTGATAGGCAGCAACATCTAATCTGTAATAACGATTTCACTATTGAGAAATGAGATTTCTTATAACCAAAATTCTCGAGCTGGAAGTGAAAATGAGGTGGATGGTTCAAGCTATCAATTGTACATATTTGCTCTAGAACGTAAGTATATATGTATAAATTTTACTCATATTCGTTTTCGGCAAAGGTTGGAACATTTTCACGAGTTTTTTTTCCGGTTTTCTACCATACACCGGCAACGCATAATAATATTTAATAATAAGACGTCATATAGGTGAAATAGTCATGAGTACGACGTTAAACACCAATCTAACAAACAAATAAACAATTTTCGGCAAAGTCGTGAAGGGAAACTAATTCCAGGTAAACAGCATACTGTGTATTTCTTACACAGTGGTGTATCGAAGAGGTCTGTCAATCTGACCAGATTATAACCTAAGACCATGACGTCATAAAGTGTCAATTTCATGCTCTGAATTACGAGATCCCGTTGGACTACTGGCTTTGATTTACACTGTTCTCGAAACCTGCTGATTTCAGGTCAGAAATTGATGTCATCCATCTTGTTACAGTCAAGTTCTAAAAGGAAAAAGCTACGGAATAACACACAGCTCAGATAGAACCTTATCGAGACACGGTTTATCCAGTGGCGGATTTAAGGGTGTTATCCCTAAAAAGAAAATATTATTAGCGGTCCCTTTCTAATCGACACAAAAAAAAATCAATTATAAATGTGTATATTCAAGTAGTGTCAGCGTCTGTGCACGGATTTTTTGATGGCCTGGAAATTTGCGTCACTGGTGTATCCGAAAAATAGTTTATGGCAATTTTGCTCACGGAACCGATCGATTGATCAGTTAGTCTAAACGAAACCGATTGGTTTCGCAAATCAGTTAAGCAAGACTCATATACGTCTATACAAGAAATTAAAATATGGACATAAATAAGCTCTGCTTTTGATTTAATGCAAACGTTTGTTGCATTATACCTCCTCATTATAACCCTATAGGAACAAAGTATTCCATCAAGCATGCAGTGCACGCTAAACATGTGGTTATGCCGAGGCAGCTTTGGTGATTGTTTTTGCTCACTGCAGTGTACTAACCTCAATTATATCACTTTATATCACGACCGGCACGCATTATAGATTTTACAAACTTTATTATTATTTTAATACGGTATATATCGCACATTCTCGAGGTTGATATTTTCTGAAACCTTATACTTTGGGCCATACTAGAAAAAATATATAGAAAACCCGATTGAGTTCGTTTCAGTCGATTTTTTTCCAAAATTCTGCGGTATAGCACCTTTAAATTCAAGTCATCTTGTACAATGCTACACCAAATTTCATTATGAAAATAAGCTGAAATCGTCTCTCCAGCCTTCCTCATTTCCAGAGCTTCCGGGGCCTAGGCCGCCCCTGGACCCTCGCCCGCATTATAGATTTTACAAACTTTATTATTATTTTAATGCGGTATATATCGCACATTCTCGAGGTTGATATTTTCTGAAAGCTCATAGGCTTTACTTTGGGCCATACTAGAAAAAAATAGAAAACCCGGTTTAATTCGTTTAAGTCGATTTTTGGCCGAAATTCTGCGGTATAGCACCTATAAATTCAAGTCATCTTGTTACAATGCTACACCAAATTTCTTTATGAATTCAGTTTTTAGTTGTTTAGTTATTATAACACTCTCCTTCGACATACAATTTGATGTTGGAATTATTGGAAAGCCTCTAACTTGTACTTCTTGAGAAAAATACTACTTTTTCATGAGATTCTGTGAAAGTGCAAACTTTTTACTGCGTATGTAACTTTAACATTTGGCCACTTTAACATTGTAAATAGCAATTTTAAATGTAACATTCATGGGCTGATCCTGGTGTTTATATATGTATGGATGTGGCCGTGATCAGCTGGGAGTTATTAGTTATTTATAAGGTTGATCGGTTTTGAGGACTCTATAAAACAAAAAGTTCTCAAGTGCAGGTTTACTGAAGTTAAAGATCAGTACTGAAGACGATACTAATGAAAATATTGATGTAGAATAATCACTTACAAACTGTTGCTGTCTGGGGTTAACAATAACTATGCAAGGCAAATTTACAGATGTATATTTAGCAAAGTTTCAAAAAGGCTTTCCACAAAATATCAACACATCTAAGACGCCATCTGGAGAGACTTTTGCAACTATGAACTGTTTTGGAAAACATTTGTTAATCCATCAAAATAATAAATCAGTTTACATACCTATTATTTAGGATGTTAATTTCTGGTATAAGACATTTTCAGAATAATGAGTTTATGTGCTTGAAATTATTGATTTTTGTCTAAAAAATATATATATTGTTGAGTATTTAGAAAATAATTATTTCTTTATTTGAGTGATTTTTAGTGTCGTTATGGACGACTTTGCATCGCTGGAAAGGAGTACCCTCACAAAATCCACTCTGCGGTCCAGAAACCATGGAAGCCGATAGCGGCCATGCGGACGACACCTTGTATGGCCGCTATCGCCTTCCATAGGAAACTGTCTCTATATCGAAGCCATGTATGCGGCTGGTTCTGGTGGGGCGCATTGAAAGGGATTCAACTATCCAACGCTAAATCAACAGAAAGATTGACGGTGAAGCCCGCGTTGTTAATCAGGCTGAACAATGAACGACAGTCCACGAGATTTGTTCTCCTTTAGTTGAACATAAACTGTCGAAATACCAACAAGTTTGTAGCTCCACAGACTAGTTTAGAGTATTATAGAATAAGAAAAACTCCGAACAAGGAAGGCATGTTGGTGTATACAATATAGGTCAGCTTTATTATGCTATCTTGAGTTGAACATACACATGATGGCATGTTCAACAGATGATGTCATATTAAAGCTAAACTATATTAACTATACGAATATGTCTTCCTTGTTCGGGGTTTCTCTGGGCTTGCTATGGATTCTGGTTTTCAGTTAGTTGATGCGTTTCAGTTAAACTGTTAAAAACAAAACGAATACAATTTTTTAATATGCTGCAATTGCTATTGCGAAAGAGATATATTTATTTGTTTATTAGTTTCCAGCTCAAAGCTAACTTGCAACTGCTTCAACTTAATAAGCGGGACATTTAGTTGATTTCCAAACTCGGTCACATAGACAGTCAATGACATAGGTAAATAATAGTATATTAGCCAGATGTTCATTAAATTGAATACATCACAATGATGTCACAAGCTGTCAGAAGTTCATTAAATTTAACAAATCACAATGACGTCACGGGCAGTGAAAGCAGATGCCAAAAACAGACACGTCTATTGAACATCTGGTTTACACGAACAACCAGAAACTGTTAATGACAGTGCTTACATCAATTTACTTTAAAACTCAATAGAACACCAATCAACCTTCTCTTGTGATAACCTTGGAGTGAGTTGCTGTCTGAAATTCGAAGCCAGATGTGTGGCTGTAACACATATATAACAATATGTCTTATATTTCAATTGTACATTCTTTAGAATAAAATAGAAATTGAACAGGATTAAATTAAGGTAACAAATCATTCAAAGAGACGAATTTCCGCTGGCTTTGGCAAACCAGTTGGTGAGCTTGGAGAATGAGGTCACTCTCCAAACGCTTTAAACTATTTATTTGTAAACAAAAAACCTATATTTCTAACCCTTTACTGATTAATTTTTGCGGAGTTTAATTTACTCGGTTATTTTTCTTAACTGATTTTAACTTCACTTAAAAAAAGGGTACATCGAACTTTTCAACATGGATAATCCAGCCTTCTCAGACCAATGGTTGATTGTATTTCCATATTAATTACAAATGTGTGTTAAACACGGCTAACCACCTGGAACTGATTATCAAGCTCATGGCTTGACAATGGCGCATGGCGAGTGCGATACGCGCATATATGGGTCAACCTGATGGTGACGAAACATTACAAAATCTAAGAATATGACAGAAATATAAGACATTCGTAATTCAATTTTGACATACATATAATTATTATTATTACATTCACATACAACTTTTAATTAAATAAACTGATTATAAAGCTGCGAGAAATATCTTCGCTTCGACATGACACCAACGATTTTTTCGACATAAAACTAGTATATCTTCTGAAAGAGGCATATAGGAGTCGAAAACGTTCTAAGCATCTAGGTAGAAACGTTGTGCCTAAAATATACCAGAAGTTATTTATCAATAATATCTTATTTTCTTAGAAAATAAGTAATTAGAGCGATGAAAAGTACTAAGGGTCAACGCTGTACTTATATTCTGTATCAGCAATGCCATGAAAACAAAAAAATTACAGCTAAGCATTATAAGCGTTTATTACATGACACAGACAATAGTTTAGAGTGAAAAATAACGACTTAAGGCGATGAAATTTAACGGATGGTCAAAACATTACTTATATTTTGTATCAGCAAAGCCGTGAAGGGAACTTAATTCGAGCTAAACAATATAAACGTTCATAACTTGTCAGTTGCAAGACAGATGACATCAATTTATGATCTGAAACTAACATGAGTCGAGATTAGGCTGCCAATCAAATAAAGCACTCGAGCGACGCTTTGTGGTTGCACAGCGTGAAATAAACCCTTGGTGACGTCATAGACTTGTTATTACTCTTGTCCCTGTCAAACGAACTGACATATTCTTCCAGATACATCAACTTTTAAACAAAGAGGAGATAATCAGGGACGATCAGATCAACGCGAACATTGTCGATGCTTCTGTGTCCCTTATTTATGATATCTCCCGCTTATTTATACTCAGATTAAATGCAGATCAATTCTTATCTTGCGTGAAGCTTAACTGTTTGATGGATTTTCCCGAAAATATGTAATTAGTACATGTGTATTTAACGAATACAAATGGGGAATACAAAATATATATATTTTTGTCAAGAGTAATCACACTGGGATATCGACTAATCAAAGTCGATAAATTATATCATGTTCTAGATCAATTCTCAGAGACAAGTTTCTAGATAGACCTGAATCTCGAGTTGTTCTGGATAACCTAAAGGCGCATCTCGAGAAAACATGTAAATTGTGAAGATAAATATGTGGCGAATATGTAACACACATAGATATTAGGTATGGGTTAAATTAATCACAACCTGAAAAATGTATCGTTTAGAGTTAGCAGTAAACCCATTAGTCTTCCAAATGAAGATGAGTATACACATATTTGAAAAATTGGAGAAAGAAGTGTTGATTTTATATGTAACCTGCCAAGTACAGTTCTTCATATCTGTGAAATTATATTTATGTGAAAAATATATTTGGAAATTACTTTTACTACGTTTTACGAAAAGAATAAATATAAATGTGCTACATTAATATTTAGTGGGCAATATTTACGAGAAGGTCGCTGGATTGAAACTAGACATTTGAATCTATTTGTATACTTCATGTCAGTATTTGCAGTTCTGAAACGTTGTTTATTAGCGGGATCAAATTCGCTCATCCTACTAAAAAATTATTTTTTTCTTCTTCTGTTTGATGTTTCACGCCTTACTCCAGGGAAAATCCCGTATATGACGATCGCGATCTCCTTATCAACCGGAATCTTCCCATATATTCCTAAGGTTGATAAGTAGATCAAACTCCATTGCTGGTGCATAACAGGGGATTCAGCCAAGGCGCGGTCTCTACTTTGGAAAAAAAAGCTTTTCGCAGGAATTGTTCTTTGTTTTCGACGTAGTTCTTTGTTGTTGATATATTTGATACATAACAGATGACATTTTTTCACGAATTTTGTCACCATGTTAAGCATGCAGAGAAAGTGGCCTTAATATCTCATCTAAAACCAACATGTCTGGACAAAAGTTGTCAATCAGTCAGTGTTAAGCAATAAGGCCTTGCAATTTTGTCACAAAAATTGACGTATCGTTCAGATTACATCGATTTGCATAACAAAGAAGGAAACAATGCTGACAGCGAACAAAAGAATAGTCATCTTCGCGTTAACAATATAGAATCTTTAATGTCGTCCGCAACGTAACGTTCTTTTCCGATGAGCAAATGTTGTTTAAAAAATCGTCCAGGGAAGTCCTTCGATTTGATTTTCAAAATGTCACTCGAGTCAGTTAAGTTATTGATGAGATCAAAATTAGAGGAAGTGTTCGCGAGAATAAACAGAGAGAATAAGGAACGTGTACGAAAACACTTCGAAAGGAAATTCCAGTATTCAATAGGCCTATCGATTTTGATGTTGGTATGTCATATGTATAGAGTAGGCCAACTGCGTTTGACATTAGGTTGTAATTTGAAAGCAACAGGCTTACTGCCTTTTGATGTTGGTATGTTATATGATGGAGTAGGCCAACTGGGTTTGACATTAGTTTGTAATTTTAAAGCAACAGGCTTACTGCGTTTTGACGTTGGCATGTAATTTTGCCCTTCAGCTTTCATAAGGGTTCGTAAATTTCTGACAGTATTATTTATACGTATTTTACAAATCCAAAATAAAATTATACAGGCGCAGGATAGTTTAAACGCGTATATTTATCTCTTAAAGGTGTTCACTGGAAACTCTTTAACAATCAACAGCTCAATAGGCTATAACAAAAGGCATGATTTCTCCATTGTTCAACAATGTTTTTTGTACACGATACAATACACGTCATTATAAATGACTTTTTTGTATTGTAAATGAATGTAGATTTATAGACCAACGCCTTGTTAGAAGTATGTCTGCCAATAGCTTTCATCCTTTGCTGACTTAAGCTCTTTTGCGTCTTATAGCTGTCCTTCATCGTTATCGTGTTTCCCTGGAATCAAGGTTCGTGTGGAATGCGCTCAAATCAGTTGGAGTTCTTCTCCTGGCATAATTTTTTTTAATATCTGGACAGAAATGTTTGCTGGCTGCGAATGGTGTCGATTTTTGCTGACAATTCGATCACTTCTGATTTGATATTGCCTCTGGCCACTGTTACACCTTTCATTAGCAATGATATGTTCATTGACTTTATAATATTGCGGTATACTCGACACCACATATCCGCTATTTAGTATCGATCAAAGACATCTGCGGCAAAAAGATAATGCACCATAGATAGATCATTACTTGTGGTAGCCGGATTGAGCCATCTATTTTCGCTCACAAGCGTTAACCACTTTCAATGCAAGTTATGGAGATGGCATCGTTCGGTTTCTTTTCTTACTATCAAGGAAAATTACTTTCTTGAAATAGGGCTTCTTTTTACAGGGGGTAACTATGATAAAGTTTTCCTGCCAAATAGCAGTTTATATGAACTCAGTGGAGTTTGAATTTACTTTTACGAGCATTGGAATTTCATATTGACGCCAAATGCATTTTATCGTCTCAACATCTGTAAATGCGTCACTATTTGCTATGCGAAAGAAGATATTGTCCTTTACAGGTTAAACTTTTCACCCCGTGGACTACTTAAGAAATTAAGGCATAATTGCATTTCATAATCAGAATAAAACGCTCGAATTGTTTAAGCACTCCCTAAACATGATTAAGAATGAATAGAATGAAAAAAGGTATACAACTTTGTGTGATGTTAGGTTACAGGTTTCTGATAAATAACTGACCTTACAGATGGTAATTCCGCAACTTTTTATAACGGTACATCATTAGACGGACAATGTCATTGTTGTATAATGGCATTATGATTTCACCCTTTTCCTATGGGTTCAAAATACGTCTGTTCAAATTGCTTCACATCAAATGAGTCGTCATTAAAGTGATATATGTTGTGTACTTTATCAGATTTAATAGATTCCCCTTTTTTGGATATCCATGTGGTAAGGTATGTTTGTTTATCAAGCGCGTGTCGCTTAAACAACAACAGTGGTACCATGGAGACATTCAATTTATCAATGAAATCTGATCAAACTAAGTTCTATTTTGATGGCAAACACAGGCCGAACTGTCTGTTTTCCCATAATGGTATATTCTCCGCAACTTTAAATCCATGCATTGTTGTGGTCTCCTGCCGAACTCTTTGCATGGCAAATTTGTTAAACAGTCTAACGATTACAAAGACTTTCAGCGAGTTTGTGTTGCTGGGGAGATTAATCAGCTTTGTCCCTTACCGGAAGTCTGACTAATGAATCGGTTAGAGCTCAAACTGTTAAAGCCACTTCTCCTACAACCTTTGATAGAATAACGACCAATGTAGTGGTGATATATTTATTGCTTCTATGTTTCTGGAATCTCTTTGATGTGCTGTTTTCATAAATCTTTCAGTTTCTCGTCGCAATTATATCATGGTTGGTTTTTAGTTGAGCTTAGCCCATCGAATTTCCGAGTTGATCACGTGAGGTCTAAACTATGCGTTTAAAAGTTTATTTATTTAAATTTGTATAATTGTCTGGATTTAACGTCTTTGTGTGATGTCAACGAGGATAGTCTTATGACTCTCCGAGACAAAGATCAAATATTAATATGTGACGTTTTGTTTGATATACCATAGCATATGTCCATAGTGTTGCCAATTAAGTATTGTTTCGTTTTAAATGTTTATCAAGTATTAGAGTATTACCAAGTAACAGAAGCATATGTTACGCAAAGCATACATTATATTCTAGAATGGATTGGGTTTGTGGATTCATAAAGAATATTATCAGCTAAGATTTGTAATTAAGTGCATGGACAATATCACATTCTCAGATGAAATATTTGATAATTCACCGGTCATTTATACGACAGTTAATTTGTTCATTCCTGGTTTCAATTTGAGTAGATAGAATGGAATGACCCCAGTCGTTTGTCTGATTGCCAATATGTATCATTGGTGACGTCATTTTCCTATCAGGAGTTGTTGTTGTTGTCCACAAGTTTTAGGATGAACTGTTCGACATTTAAAGCTAAATGAACAACCTATACAGAACGAACGGAAAATCGGAAAAGCCAGAAGAAGAGAATATATATAAGGATGATCTTTGTTTGAGACTCCATTAAGGCAAATTTGCTTTCCAAGTGATGTCATTTTGGTTAGATAGTCGAATATAAACAATTATTTATCATTTGGGTGGAAGTTGTCCTTACCAATGTAAAGTGACTTTAAAAGGCGGCCATCAGTCGTCAATTAGAGGGAAATACACATAATTATTACGAGACCAAACCCTGGGGGTAAATAAACCATTAGCCGATTAATGGCGATAGAAGGCGCGAAAACTTGTCGACTAGTGAGACGCGATAGCTATGGACGCTTTTCTTCAAATATCATCTTTAGAGAACAACAACATAAGACTATCCTCGTTGGCTAATTATTTGTCGTGCAAAAAATTGTCTGAATATTTTTGAAACTGGAAATCAATAATTGTCAATAATATCAATAATATATCATCTACTTGAGAAGGAGCTTTGAGGGATTACTTTCCAAAGATGGCTTAAATAAACCGTCTTTTTGACTTAACTTTTCAAATAGCTCAAGCGATATTTTTGTTGTCGTCCTGCTTTCCCAAGTATCTATGGCAGTTCCAAAAAAGACAGTGTAAATGTTCCCAGAAAAAATTACCAAGACATTTCCTGTTTCTGTATATAGATCTATTAAATGGTCACCAACAAGTCTTCGATGGTCTTGGATTAACCCAAAGAAAAATTAAGATTTCGTTTTTCCGATACGTCTTGAATTTCACTTGCGGGTCCGTATAAGAAAATGCTGAAACGGCTCATGACAACTTACATTACACTTTTCTTTGCTGAACAACGTCACTATTGCGTGTGTAGAATTGAAAAGGAGCCATGGCCCCAAGCAATGGAATTATCTTCGTTTGTACAACCTGTAAATGTTTTATTAATACATTATCTCATGAGATGTGTATCTTTCCTATTGGCACAACGTTATTTATTCCTTGGTTTAGTTTTTAACGTGCCAGTATTACTGCACGAAGGTCGTACGGACTTAAAGTATAGCCTCCACATAGCTTTCATTTCCCTTAATTACGAATGCAAACAGCAACCTAATTGACACATAATTACATGGCACCGACATTAGTTAATATTAACATAAAATCAAATCCGTCTTAAGTAACGTGTTTGGATTTAAGTAGGGTGGCACACTCTTAGTATAGATATGTATATACCAATTAAATTAAATACTTTATGTTACTCTTTCACAGGATCATTTTGTTAAATTTAGGCATATCCTTTATACGAACTTTATGTTAGGTTTTCGTCTGTTTAAATTGGTATCCTAGTTTCAAAACACCGTTAAGTTGTGTATGTTTCTACGTCCTCAGGTCAATGTTAATCTATCTGTGCTAGCTTATTTACACGCATGTTATTTCTGGGTGTGGGAATTAAGATATTAAAAATGTTGATTGTTTCTTTTCGTAAAATTTAGATATAAAAGATAATGATTTAAATCTGAACCACTTTATATTCCCCAAAAGCCAAGATTTTGTCTTGGAATCTGTTTTGTTTGGACTTCGAAGCAGACGGCATGGAATTTATATATTTGTTATGGAGCGAATACTTAGTATTTCTAGATCAATATGTGTTTTTTTGGTGAATATTGATTACTTTGGCCACCGTTCACGCTTTTCTCGAAGTTATTTTTATAATCTTGACTGAGATCAGGGTATTTTTGGCATGTTTGTGTCAAGATTGTTTCAGGTGGTATAATGTAGCACGTGCACTAATATCTTATAAATGTCATATGAGGGTTTTTTCTGTATTTCATTGTCCGTAGAATTAAAGGCTGTTTTTGTCGCCGATGAGATTTTCCTGGACTTTAGAGATGAATAAGGACTGGATGTTGTGCTTACTTTAGTCCATATTTATGTGACCTCTTTTTATTATTATTCTTACAAAATATAGCCAGCAAAAAACCAATATCAATATAAATATTAAAAGCTCATGTTTGGTGTAGTGGAATATGCCAATCAGAGCGAGAGCACAGTCGGAAGTCAGTCTGTGACAGACAATGGGTGTTTTTCTTTTCATATTTACACAAACTGTGCCTTTCCAAATTTAATCTATGGGTGGATTGTTACGACTGACGACTTTAAATATACCAATATCTTAAGGGTTTTCTTTCTAATCTTCCAAAATGTTATTATGTCCTCAGTTCGTCACTCTAATTATAGATATCAACAAGACTTTCTTACTAAAACACCGAATGTCTTATAAAACCAAATTAATTCGCAACGATGCTGGCGATTGATTGATGAATAATATTCAACACTTTAACATCAAAAGAAACAGTTGGGTAACTTTTTACTTCTTTATGTTTTTTGGGGGGATTCATTGAAGCGAAAGTTTCGCAATTACATGCTTTAAAACAAACACATAACACACTTCAGCATTAGCAATGTCTTTTAAAATAGATAAGAACTATACATTGATGAAAAATCTAGGTATACGATAAGAAAATATATAGTTTGAAGGAGGGGAGATTATATATTTTTTCAATCAGTAGAGGATGTTAATAAAACTGTGAAAACAAATTCGGATAATAGATTAAAATTTACAGTGATCAGCTGGAAATACCTTCTAAACGATTTGTTACTTTTTGTCTTTGTCTTCCTGAAGTATTCGTCGTAGGCTCTACTGAATGTTATTTTGCTCATATGGCGAAATACCATCCCCATATAGGCTCTGTAAAACAACAATGACAAGACAGTCACTTAACAGGATAACAGAAAAGTATACGACCGTAAAACTAAGCATTAAGGCAAAGATGGAAACTAAAATTGCCACAGGCTGTAAAGGAATTGTGTTACAGTTGCCCTTTTGTCTCCAGAACTCCTGCTAACAGTGAGATATGAGACAGTTTGTTCAGACCGTGAGTAACAAGTTGGGAACGCAATAAAACATAGAAATTGAGCTATATCAATTCGCTGGTTGAAATCCATAAAGCCTTGTGTTATGTTAAAAGCAGCACCTGTCAATTGTTACTAAGGATATAAAGCTTGGGGTTCACGAAGAATCTAATACAAGGTGGTATTAATAATAGCCATAAACCAAGCAAATTATACGAGGAAAACGGATAATACATATATGTTTTTACAATGACACACAAACCAGTAGTTTCTTTTAAATATCCTTTCAAAAAACTGTGGGCCAAATCTTGGGTTCTATCTGGTTTAGATCTAATGTGTTAGCGCCTGGAACCTGAAATTTTAGCACTATTTTTACGTAAATGTCCAAGAAAAAATAAACGACAAACTTGTCTGTCTCGCGGGTGAACACACTAGTAAAACACCCCAATAGAATATGCAAAGGCCTGTTTCAAAAATCTTTGTTTCCGCTTGCAGTCACCTCAAAATAGGATAGGAAAGTGGGAAAATGTGTTTTTTCTATGATATACACGGAACTTGAAAGAGACTGGTTTTTGGAGAAAGGGTATAGCAACACTCCATCAGCTTTTTATTGGTTAATATTATTCGTGTCCAATGATTTCATTGCGGCCCCACCTACGATGCAGCCACATTGAAGACATGATTAGATAGAAGTGGCAAAATGCCGTATGACAAAACCTTCAAATTAGAAAAACTCACAAAAGACAATCGTATGTTCTTTAGAGACAAAATAGCCGTCATTTTGTGTAACTATAAATAAACATCTCCGCGACAAGAGACTTCCAATAATGAAGACAACTCGGGTGAACTTTAGTAGTTTTGAACAATGAATTTCACAAAAAAATGCGTGAAACTTTTTTCTGATGAAAATAATCTTCTTCGATTTTCTTTTTTAAAATAACCCAAATGTAATGTAAAAGTTAGTTAGTTTGTTGAGGGAAGCATCAGTATAAAACAAGCGAAATGTGTCACGTGTTTAATTTACATTCCGCAGACCATATGATACACGGGTATGACGTTCTTATTTTCAGAAGGCATTATTTAAACATCAAGAACAAAAACATATTTTCAAAAGAATTTAAAACACAAATTACAACATATACATATAAATATGACACTTACATATTAAACATCAAAATAAACAATACTTAATGAAACATAAATTACAACTTTAATTTTATTTTAGTTTATACAAGACAAATTAATATTGAATATTGTTATATTGCTGTCATAGTTCGACGTCATATAATTTTTTTCCGTGGAACCAGTGTCCTTGCAGAATAAGCCTAAATTTGTTTTCAGTTCTTCTCCTGGGAAAATCTTGTTTAATATCCGGACATAAATGTTTTCTGGCCGGTGTTATTAATTTCTGAAATGGATCACGTCTGGCTAGCTCAGAAATGCAGCGCTCGTACAGATGATATGGCTAGTTACTTGGACACTACATGCCTAAGCGCTCAGTTATAATGTATATACTGATTTCAAATATTGACGATTACCAGCCGCTAACATAGAAGCCTAGATCATTGATCAAATGCCCTATTGGGATAAAAGACACTGTATAATGGATTAGTGATTAACTAAGGATGCCTTTTAAGTTCATATCTCTCACTTGCTTGTTAATCCCTCAACGCGAAGGAATGAGATGCTCTCATCCACCTTCCATAACTGATATAGACAAATAACTTCCATGTAACTCGCCTGATATTACAAACACTAGCTATACCGAAAAGTGTCTGCCGCAAATCAGTTTAAGAGGAATTAAGTCAAGTTATATTTTATTTTCGAATGTGAAATTATTGATATAAATTCATGTTTGTTTTTAAACCATATTTCACTTTCTAGTTTTATTGGTTTGATAACTAAGTTTAGTCGAGCTTTAGCTATTGCGTTTCTAAACAAATACTGACTAAAGAGGTTCGACCACTGGCATTAAATTCGTACGGAAGATATTTTTTTTAAATACCATATCTTATTTCGATGTTTCATATCGTTGCTCATTTAGTATTATTTTCAAATTTTATCAAGTGGGTGGCGCAAACCTCACGCGTCGTGGTACTCTCCGAGTTAAGGAGCATCAGGAAGCCCTTTGCGTTGGTATCCTGGTTTTCGTCCTGTAAGTGTATAATGGCGTCTTCTGTTTTGCCAGTGTCGTTTAGAGTGATTCCCTTAACCAATTGACCAGCACACAGCCAATTGATTGAAATATCCTTACATACGACGAAAGTCAATCAATCAATCAATTTTTATCAGTAGTTAGAGTATTTGGCAATTCAAAAAAAGCAAAAACTGTTGCATAAAAAAAATGTATAGCATACATAAAAATACTGGAATCGATTGGATCAGCTGAAATCTTTCTTGTTATATAACTTATGTAACCGGCATCTTGGTTAACATTAATAACAACAAAATAAAAATAGGCCTGTCAGTACCCGCAAATAATTACATGGTTTTATTTTAAGGACGATAGAAATTTATAAGACGAACTATTTTATTGATTTAACAGTTACATTTAAAGTCTGTTTATTCCTGGCGAATATCAATTTTGTATTACAGGTATATGAATAGAAAAATACGAATTAAAGAATTCTTTAGAAAAATCCTGATATACCGTGGAAAATAAATGGTCAATCGCATTTCTAATTTATGTGCTCAAAATATAGTCCACGGTGTGAGTTTTTGTTGATAAATTGCTTCCCTTCTATTAACTGACTGAATGATTTCACGTATCGTTCATGACGTCATACGGCTATCATTCATTGCTGTTAGAATGAGTTTCAGGGAAAACGGATCGATATTTCAAGTTGAAAACCGCGGTCTTCTTTACGAACTGAAAATCCATACAAGAAGCAGAAGAAAGATATGGTATATCATAACAAAGGACTTGATTTTTGAATCCTTGAAAACAAATTTACCATGCAAAGGACACCAATAAAGTACCTTGGCTAGCACACATGTATTTAGTGCCCACCCTATTGAACACTAACAGCCATTTGGACGAATATTAAAGTGTTAATTATCTTTCTCAAAAGAGAGCTCTTTTTCGTGATCTTCCTCGGACCAGCTTAAGAATGCCTTTGGACTGTCCAATTACGGAGAAAAAAGCATCCGCAATAAAGGCATGCACTATTTGAGACATATGCTCTCTTCTAGAACCTGTGCAAATGCCCTACAAATGCCGACTGCCTATTAGCGGTATTCGAATCATACTTTTACAGTAAAATGCATCCACTTTATCGGCAAACGCAAGCATCTGTGAGGAAGAAATAGGTAATTGCTATGGAACATTTATTTATGATATTTTCTGTAATGACAAATATGGCCTCATGATAACCATTAATTGGTTGTATCTCAAACACATTTGTACAAATAAATAAATCATATTGATTGGAAACAGAAAGCTTTTCAAAGGAAAAAGAAGACTATAACTGTCCGATATTTTGTTGTGGGAACGAAATAAGGCAATATATTGATTGTTTGTACAATTTAATGAGTCCAATTAGTTTGTTAAAGCAAACATCTACAAAAGCATTGTCTTTTGCCATAATAACAATTACTCTTTGTTTAACTATTTATTGGCTTCAACAAAAAAAAAGCATACTTGTGCTACTGTATGGAACCATACACTTTGTCGGTTAAAGTAACAATCTGTAAGGGCAGGGCAGTTAGTTCTGTACCAGTAAGTAGAATATTCTGTGACGAGATTTTCCACCCAAAACGCTTAATTTTGCTCTATGGTGACTTTTTATTGGCCAATCTTGAAGCATTTGTGTGCATTTTAATTGTTTTCTTGGGAAAGGCATGGACTTGTGCAGCAATAAGAAGCAGGTGTCATGCAAGCTTTTGTGGTGACATTTTTCCATCCCAAAACACTTAAATAAGACTATCCTCTCCTTGTTGACTTAATATTGCCTGAACATTTTAGACACTGGGAATCGGTAATGGCCAATTACATAACATCTGTCTTCAAAGGTACATTGGTGGGTGGTTTGCGAGGGCTTCCTGCGTCACCTATGTCATATAACTGAAGGTCATTAACCTCCACTTTTCGTCTCTTTATAACTATCGATCTGGAAAATTCACCCCATTAGTATTATATTAACATTCAACCCAACATGCCGTTAGTAATGTGTTTTGGTTTTCGCAGGGCGACAAACACATAATGTATATTTATATAGCAAATATTTAGTGTCTGCTTTTGTAATACATTAATTTGACACAAACAGTATGGCGTATAAATTCCACCATAACATGCCTATTCTGACTCCGGTAGATCACTAAGAAAGGACCCCTGTTTAAAAGGTAAAATACTTCAAACGAACTATTTTGTTGGACCACCACTTTGAAGCTTTTTAAAGGATTTCAAGAAGCGTTCATTTAATCAGTAGTTAGGTTCTCTGGTGAGAAAATGAATTCCACTTTACAAATCCCAAAGACAAGTTATAGTAACATAGCCATACCTTTAACAGTAGCATTTGCCTTTAATCTATTGTGGATATACAATAATTAGGCTTGCAGTTTAGACACGAATGATTTTCTCCTTCCACTGTATCCATTATGGGTACATTTTCTTGAAACTTAAGTGATATAACGGTAACAGCAGACAAACTAGAAGTAGAAATAATGTTAAATGTTTTCCTCGGCCCCGGCCACAATGCAGCGACATGGAAGAGATGATTTGTTGATTCGATAGAAGTGGAAAAATGCCCTATGACAACACCTTAACAGAAAATTTCACAACAGACAATCTTATGTTCTTTCGAGACAAAACAGACGTCATTTTGTGTAACTATAAACAAATCAAACCTTCGAGACAAGAGACTTCCAATAATGAAGACAACTCAGGTGAACTTTAGTAGTTTTGAAAAATGAATTTATTATGGGTGAAATCCCAGAAAACTGTTATACGAGAACTCTAATAGTCGCGTTAAAAAGTTCCGTCACAAATAACTGCGTGAAACTTTTTTCTGGTGAAAGTTATCTTGTTCGAGTTTCTTTTTTAAAATGAATCCAAATGTCATATAAAAGTAATTATTTTTTTTTAAAGAAAGCATCAGTATCAACAAGCGGAATGTGTCACGTGTTTAATTTACCTATCACAGACCATATGATACATGCTTGTGACGTTCTTACATGTTTTATCAGAAGGCATTATTGAACGTTATTCAGTAAATATTTTTAACATCAAGAACACAAACATATTTTCAAATTAATTTTAAAACACAAATTACAACACATACATACAAATATTACACATATATATAATAAAATTAAAATAAACGCTACTTAAAGTCACATACGCACCCAAAATTTTGATTTTTCAACTAATTCCGTTTGCTTTGTTTATTACAAGATTTGATGTTTGTTCAAAAATTAAAACAGTCACGTTAAAATAAAAATTATTCATTGGGTACAATCTTGTACAGACCAGGAGAAATCTAGCAGTAATTCGAATTTAACGGAAAGAGGGCTGGCCATATTTGCTCACATTTCTAGAACTTCATTCTTTGATGAAATTTAATTTTTCAAAAAACCTTTGAGGTTCACCTGTGAAATTCGGCTTGCTCGTTAGTGACATAATAATCTAGTACAAAAGTATCACAGATTTTATAAATTCGACTTACTTTTTCAATTATTCATTTTTTAACGCATATTAATTTTAGAAAAATTGCTATAAAGAGAGAACTAGGCAAACAAAAAATAAAAACACAGTTACCTTTTACTAGTTCTAATTATCATTTATCAGCATGTTCCATCAAAGTGGAGATATGTTGTACAATTTTGACAAAATTTAAATTTAAAGGGAAGCTTTTGTTTTCATTTAATTAGATTTAATCCTAAATATTTTTTACACTGTTGTGGCAACAGTTTTACAAATTAGACATTAAACTTCCCCAGGTCACACACTATCAAGCCCTTTTGCGTCTTGGATTTTATGAACTTTGTCAGTATAGATTTGTCCATAATGGTATTGGCAAGTTTCGCCACAATTGTTGCAATAGCATTCCAAATATGGACAGGAATACCACCTGGTCTGAAATGTACAACCTGTCAAGGCAACGAAGGGATCAATGGATATTTATAGCTGTCCTTCATCGTTATCCTGTTTCGCTGGAATCAAGGTTCGTGCAGAATGCGCTTTAATCAGTTGGAGTTCTTTTCCTGGCATAATTTTGTTTAATATCTGGACAGAAATGTTTGCTGGCTGCGAATGGTGTCGATTTTTGCTGACAATTCGATCACTTCTGATCTGATATTGCCTCTGGCCACTGTTACACCTTTCATTATTATAAAATGTACATTGACTTGATAATATTGCGGTATACTAGACACTGCATATCTGCTATATAGTATCGATCTAAGACATCTGCGGCAAAAAGACAATACACCATAGATAGACCATTACTTATGATAGCCGGATTGGGCCATCTATTTTAGCTCACAAGCCTTAACCACTGTCAATGCAAGTTAGGGAGATGGCATCGTTCGGTTTCCATGCATACTATCAAGGCAAATTACTTCCTTGAAACAGGGCTTCTTTTTGCAGAGGTTAACTATGGTAAAGACTTCTTGGCAGATAGCAGTTTAGATAAATTCAGTTGAGTTTGAATTTACTTTTACGAGCATTGGAATTTCATATTGACGCCAAATGCATTTTATCGTCTCCACATCTGTAAATGCGTCACTATTTTCTATGCGAAAGAAGATATTGTCCTTTACAGGTTAAACTTTTCACCCCGCGAACTGCTTAAGAAATTAAGGCATAATTGCATTTCATAATCAGAATAAAACGCTCGAATTGTTGAAGCACTCTCTGAAAGGGAAACATGATTAAGTTACGCCATGGAATGAATAGAATGTTAATACGTATACGTCTTTGTGTGATGTCAGATTACAGGCTTCTGTTTAATAACTGACTTTACAGATGGTTATTGCGCAACTTTTTTTAACGGTACATCATTAGACGGACAATGTCATTGTTGTATAATGGCATTATCATTTCGCTCATTTCCTTTGGGTTCAAAATACTTCTGTTCAAATTGCTTCACATCAAATGAGTCGTCATTAAAGTTATATATGTTGTGTACTTTTTCTTATTTAATAGATTCTCCTTTATTAGGTATCCATGTTTGTTTATCAAGCGCGTGTCGCTTAAACAACAACTGTGGCACCATGGAGACATACAATTTATCAATGAAATCTGATCAAACAAACTAACATTTTGATGGCAAACACAGGCCGAACTGTCTCTTTTCCCATAATGGTATATTTTCAGCCAATTTCAATGCATGTATTATTTTAGTCTCCAGCCGAACTCTTTGCATGGCAAATTTGTTAAACAGTCTAACAATTAAAAAGACTTTCAGCGAGTTTGTGTTGCTGGTGTGATTAACCAGCTTTGTCCCTTACCGGAAGTTTGACTAATGGATCGGTTAGAGTTCGAACTGTTAAAGCCACTTCTCCTACAACCTTTGATAGAATTACGACCAATGAAGTGGGGATATATTTATTGCTTCTATGCTCCTGGAATCTCTTTGATGTGCTGTTTTCATAGATCTTTCAGTTTCTCGTCGCAATTGTATCATGGTTGGTTTTTAGTTGAGCTTAGCCCATCGAATTTCCGAGCTGATCACGTGCTAGAGGTCTAAACCATTCGTTTAAAAGTTTATTTATTTAAATTTGTAGAATTGTTTAACGTCTTTGTGTAATTACTCTCCGAGACAAAGATCAAGTATTAATATGTGACGTTTTCTTTGATATACCATATCATATGTCCATACTGTTGCCAATTAAGTATTGTTTCGTTTTGAATGTTTATCAATAATTAGACTATTACCAAATAACAGAAGCCTAAGCTACGCAAAGCATACATTATATACTAGAATGGATTGGGTTTGTGGATTCATAAAGAATATTATAAACTAAGGTTTGTAATTAAGTACACGGACAATATCCCATTCTCAGATGAAATATTTGAAAATTGACTTGTTATAATGGTTTGTCATTTACACGAAAGTTAATTTGTTCATTCCTGATGATTTTCAGTTTGAGTGGATGATGGAGTGATCCCAGTCGTTTGTCTGTTTGTCAAGTTTAGGGATGAACTGGTCGACATTTAAAGCTAA
>JAVFBZ010135169.1:0-22967 GCA_032466195.1 Katharina tunicata
TAGAATTAGGGAACGTTTGGTCACGGATGTGTCCCTTTAGGAGGCCAATATGGTGAAGACACTGGAGGACCTTAAACAGTGCCTTGACAGCTGCGGAAAATTCCGAAAATTTGGGGGTTTTTAAATTTTGATTCATAGGGGGTCTATTATGAGACTGTCGCCTTTTCTGTTGTTTAGCAATGGGAAAAGGATATACAAAGGGGTGGGAGGACGAAGAAATTGGAGGAATTTTTTATATATATTCGAATTTATATGCATACTCAATATCGACTTTTGTCCAGTAGGGCCAACAATAAGCGACGGCTTTATATGATGTATTTAACTATAGATCATTTCCAGACTAGAAATCAGATTTGACGAAAATTGAGGACCAAAACACCTAACCATATATTGTTTATCAACGACTACAGATAACGTGGCGTTTGCAGTTGTGTCACCTTTATGGTGTTTATTTCAGTCCACTATAATATCATTCGACTGATAACATTCTGCTGGCCACTCTTGACAAACATGTTTATAGCAAAAATACTATTAAGAGATCTACCCAATGCAAATGGGGGTCGCACATGTGCGGTAGAAAGTAGACTTGCGTGAGGTATAACTTGATCATTTGATTAATATGAAAATATATATGTACTTCCAACTCCTTCCGAAGTATTTAGTTTACCAACGAATGAGATAAATATGTTAATTTGATTTATTCGAAGATGTGTTTATCCAGGTCTGGTATATGGAGAAATTACGTGTTAGGCGAAATTGTAAACCGCGCAGACGACAAGTGCTATGTCATCGTCTGCGAAATTGTAAACCGCGCAGACGACAAGCGCTATGTCATCGTCACAACCTTAAACACCTGTGTCCTCGAGGAAATAAAATCCCATAAGACACAGTTATACAGCTTTGATTAGCTTAAACAGTGTAATCAGTCCATTTGCTCATGGCTTGTTTGATTGTTTGATTGGGGTTTTACGCTGTACTTAATGTTTTTTCACTTATATGACGGCGTGCCAGCCCAATCGGTGAATGAAACGACGCAGGCAACACATAAAATGTCACAATACAATTACAGAACGAAAAACAGGACACCACAACAAACCAGCATCCTGTGCCACTTAGCTCAGAGAGAACTAGGGCACAGAAGGCTCCCACCCAAACCACTCGCCATTTGCTCATGACGATTCGCCACACGAAACTTGCACTTGTCGTCTTGTTCAAGGCTTTTTCACCTAGACTTCTTTGTTCTTTCTGCTGTTCGAATTATATTTGGATTGTCAAACAGTAGCTCTTCATCAACAAACTCCAATTTATTCTTTATTCAGTGGGCCATCGGAAATTCGCTGACATCTGGTTATCCTCTTTAAAACGTTATCTAAGAGCGAGTAAGTCATTTTTGAGATATGAAAATGACTCAGAGACAGAATTGGAACTGGCCTAAAATTGGTAATTCCAAAACGTGAAATTACACGTTTAAATGAGCTCTGTTCTTTATCATAAGAAATACCCATAGATTGATATTCTTACGGATCTTTGCATATACACCAGAGAATACACGAGCATCAACAACATTGAGACACCATCGACGATAGCCGAACCTATAGATGCGCATGTGGCCAAAATCGTAGACAGAGATTAGACTTGTTCTATGTACACTGTGTCATAAGAAAAACATATTTAGGTTTGAAAGTTTAATTGACTCGCTGTATATTTCCATAGAAAGAAATATTGGGGACATTATATACCTGTTGTTTTAGACTTCTTGTTCGTGTCCCTTCCTCCGATTGTTCCAATCATTAGGTAAAGCACATATCAATTCACGGCCCATGGTATTTATAAGGAATGACATATATGTGCCAACTACTCTGAGTAAGACGCTTATAGCAATGATTGATATATGTATGGATTACCACTTGGTAAGACCAAACCATGCTTTGTCTGTGTAAAACAATATAATTTGTAAATAATATATAATGTAAATTACTTTAAAAAATGTAGGTACTAATTCGTAATATAGTAATAAGACTCTAGCACCTGGGGATAACATGGTTAATGGGTGATATCTGTTTACATAAAGATTTGCTTTAGCTAGTTCATATCGGTTTATATCAAGATCTAATCGAATTCGCCGAAGACCCAGTTGAGGTCTGTTTTTCATCAGAATGTACCGAATATGGCTCTGAATTGTGTAATATGTGTTAAGTACTGTCTCCATAGCACAGATAGTAAACACATTCCTTTTATATTTAACTACGCCCACTCTATGTGATTAAAAAACAAAAACTCCCAGAAAACACATTTATCATCATTATAACCGGTTGTGCAAACCAATATCTGTTTATCCAATATCGTCACTATTATCAAATCAAAATGTGTTTGGTAATATATAAAACGTAACATTAAAAATCAATATAATGAATCAGTATTCAAGACACCAGCTCATTTGGCCCAAATCAGAAAATGTATTAAATTAAGCAATCGACTATTCCGCTAACCCGTGTTGAACGCTTGGAGAGAAAGGCATTTATTTCCACTGCTTCTTTTCATCATTTTTTTTTTATTCAGAAGCGCATGTTTAATAAAAAAAAATGTTTGTTCACATGACGGTGGCCCTGTGCGACGTATGGAGGAGACTGCCTCGAAAGTTACCGACAACAAACAAGGGCAAATGAAGAAAGAAGGACGCGAAAAATGACAAAGTGCAATGAAAGATACCACGGCGTTCGTATTGCTAAGTCGTATTATTTCACAGTACTCAAATCATATACATTGCAATTACTTGATGTGTCTTCATTGTACGACTGCAAAAACTAAGGTGTGTTTGGCCTACGCAGATCAGATATATTACTCTCTGAAATCTACAGCGTATTCCATCGGACAGAGTTTTCTGTTAGACAACAAGGATCCACCTTTACATTACCCTATCAACCAGTACATGATTCTTTAACCCTGTAATCGATTAACCTTCTCTACAGCAGGCTGTACGGAGTAGTGACTGCAACCCAGACGGTCAGACACTTGATACAAACTCAATAGACGTACCCAGAAAATAAAGATTCTAGCGTGTATGTTACTCATATATAAGACGAATGTATTGTTTTGTCTTTACTAAAGTGACTACCTTGTTCTGAGTTTCTCTCATTCTCTACAACTCGCAATTGATCTATCGAACAACGGAATATGGACGAAGAAAAACACATCTTAAATTTTTCTTTTTGCAATATATTTCTGAAAAAAAAATCTCATTATTGTAGACATGAAACCTATTGCAAAGCTTAATAAAGGTGCGTGAACCGACACTTCGTTTTCTGTTGTTATCCAGAAAATAATCGACTTGCATGTCAAGTTCGTGTCACATTCTATATGCCTGTTCAAGATATCGTGAGACCTGTTCGTTCAGATATCGTGATCATATTGCTATCTCCCGTCATGCAAATATTCGACATTGGAGTGAAGTCTTTACCACGTGGGCAACCAAGCTATACACCATGAAATTTGATAAGAATTATAAAATTTCTTATTGCTTATGAAATATCAGATATAAGCAATTAATATTAACAAATTACGATTTTGTAAACGGATCTTAGTACCTGGGGTACTTATGATATAGGGTTGCATTGATCCAAAGAAATATCGTTTTATCTACGATTTTCATTCGTTTACTGTTACTTCATGTCCAATGTAATTAATGCCGGATTTAAAACGCTCACCTGCTTTGTATTATTGCCTACCGACCGTTTTAAAATTGGTTTTAATTGGAATACACCAACTCTATTAATTGTAAAATAGCTGTTAAATGCTTCATCAACTAGACAAATATCTTCCGCATTTAACTAGGCCAACTCTGAACTATGCCTTGAAAACACACTAATCATCATTGTTCACACAGCTGTTTGTGAAATACTGCAACAATTAGCAAATCAAAACATGTTTGACAATACAATGGAATATTACATGGAAAATCAACATTTTGAAATCAGTATTCAATACGGTCCATTTAGCCAAAATGACACCTGGTATAGAAATTGAATTAAATTTGGCATAAAGCAAATACGAAATAGAATAATTTGAAGCTTAATTCCTCTATTCGGGAGTTTAACGCTTGTACTGAAGGCCTCTTGTTACACCGCTTCATGCATTGCCTTGGAATTGAAACAAGATCTGATTAGACAATGGGAGGGCTTTGCAAAGATTAATAACAGCTATTAACCACAAATCTCGTATTTCATATGACAAATCAGGTCCTCGTTGTTAAATACAACAATATTGCTTATAGAACCTGATACTGTAATGAGTGGAACTGTTGTCGAAATATAATTGTCAACCTAATTATTACAAGAACATACTTTTGATGGATTTTCAACTTCTGCGTATATTGATTGATAAACGACGTTTCAAAACATACTTAAAAACGTTTTGATCAATTAAGCCGAAACGTCGCTTATCAATATACCCAGAAGTTAAAAATCCATCTAAGTTATGTTTAGTCGTGTGGGAAAACAAAAGGCTGCGAAGACACTAAGTGTTGTCTAGGTGAATATTAGATGTTAACATATAGACACAGTAAGCCACTTCCCTCAAACGCCAACACATACGCCCACACTCATATTTCTAATTTGCATTGGTGGCTTTCTAGTCTCTAACGAGATTAGATTGCAACCAGGTTCACAGATATCAAAGACCGTTAGACATTTACTTCGTACAAGGGTAAGTCGTAATAATGACGCTGAAACTATGAAGTTTCATACACAGGAATTTGCGCCACAGCTGATCTGAAATTCTCACATCCAGAACGAACTTATGTTCCATTGTATAAAGTTTTCTAACGTTGAAATGTTCTACATTCATTTATTCACAAACGTTCTGTTTATTGACCACTCTCTGGGTTAGTACGTTTTTCTTGTTGCCCTAAATCAAGCCCCTTATATTTGTTACCGAAATCCTATTTAATGTGTTGATACGCAAAATTAGAAGTGAGTCGAAAACCTGCTTTATTCAACGGTATAGTTTAATAGTTAGTAGGAGTCATGTCTCGCGGCTGATATATATGTATGTAAGTAAAGGCTACTGTATTTAGTGGAGTGAATTAATTTCATTTTTATGTTTATCTGTTCAGAGAAATTGCAGGCTTATCCTCACTAAATTAAGTTATCAAATAAGCTGCCATAGTTATCCAGGAAAGCTCTTCGATATTCGGTGATTATAAGAGTTTGTTTATCCTATTTTCGTCGCCTTAGACACAGTTGTTTGGTCACAAGTGTGTTTTGGCTAAGCGTGATGTTCGTCTGTTTCAATATAAAGCAATATCTTCCTTCCACTAGCAGTTATTGACTCGTTGTTTGTATGAGTATAAAAGTATTTCATAGATTATCTAATCCGCGACATACCAGATTTACCATTCTCCCTCTCGATACGCTTTATAGCTGATTGGCACAACATGAAACAATCCATACGTATCCTATCTTGTTGATTGAAAAGTGTACATACTGGTTGCAGCTACATATAATAAATATACAGAGATTATAGATACACCAAGACACCACTTAGTGTCTTCCCGGCCTATTGTTTTCTCACACGACTAATACCACATGAATAAATTATTCAATTGGATTCTTTTCGGAACATCCTAAGACCACTTACATAAATCCGGAAGACAAAGATGTAAATACAATGCCTCTAGAAATCCATTTTGGAAGACAATAAGTGTAAACTGTACACTGGTCTGTGGTCAGACTCAACCAATACGCCCATGTTTGTGTTTAATCAACCGACGTCTAGGACTAAACATTTTTTCTATTTGTTTCTTTTCCTTCGAAATGTATTTGCATAGATTAAGTTTAAACTTGGTTCAAAACAACCTTTCTATATATTTGATTTAAACAGACTTTGATGCCAAAGACCCACACCAAAACCTTTGATGTAAATAGACTTTGATGCGAAAGACCCACATCAAAAATTTCTCCTTAAATGTGAATAAACGTTGGAGCTGATAAGACACTTGGTCTGTAAGTTTAAATATATACCCATATTGAAGTCGAATGGGACTGATGGAAGTATATATCTGTGAATAAAGGTATTTAGGATGGATGCACTGGCCACAATGGATAAATATTAATGCGGTAAACCTCTGTGCGTGTCAATGGAATAACCAAGAACCTGTACAGATACGTTCATCAGACGTCTGCCAAGATAAACAAGTTATCGCATCACTGCAGGCCAGAGACTCAACAACACAGAGTCCGTATCCATCAGCACACACATATTCAGCCAACAGTGTAACAACATTTGCTGTCTGTTTTATGATAAACCATTTAACGCTTAGACATGCAATATCGTTTCCCTTTAACTAGCTTATAAGTACTCAAAGTGCAAACACAAAGAACACCCAATCTGCAAAGCATAATTGTCATCTTCTTTTAACACTTCTTGCCTTCAATGTAATCTACAGTTAACATGAATTATTATCCCATCCCTCGTACTTAAATAAACCTAAACGGCGCACTTACATATGATGCATGCTATGTTTTATTAGGAATATCTCATTAACCTCTGTGAACAGAAACATGCAGAGAAAGTAGTCCGGCTTGTAGTGTACCAAGGCACATAGTTTTACACATTATTCATTTATTTATTTATTCAATAAGTGTTTAACGTCGTACTCAAGGGTGTTTCACTTAAATCACGACTTTACGTTGCGGGTTTATGCTGACAATCCGAGAAGATAACTTGTAAACAAAAAGCAACTGCCTCGCGATCTCTGTAGCCTCCGCATAAACCCTAAATATATTATCTATGTCAACATGGTTTCTTTTTTCCGAGTTTCTCATATTCAATATAGTTTATATGGATAGCGTGTTATCTGTTCAAATAAAACAAGTGAGTCGTGTTCAAGAAAAACAGCACGCAGGACACACTCACATAATTCTATTGTTAGGTGAACACACTAAAAAACCTCGTAAACATCAGTCAACTTGCCCATAACTTTTAAGAAAAAAAAAGAAAAAATGAAATATAGTTAATACAAGCGTGAGTTACAAAATATGTTTTCGCGATTAATAGTTTAAGTACTACAAATAAAGAAATCATTGAGTCTAACTTACAATTCACACTATTTACACATACGGTTTTATACCTATACAGTTTATACACGATATGTTTTTATTCCTCTTACAATTGTAGTTATTTGAAGTGATTTAATCGAAGTCTCATTGAACTCACTATTTTCCACGCTGAGTTTCATCTGCCATTCTATCAAGTCAGGTGAATTGACTAGAGTCATTTACTGAAAGATGTCTAAATAAAAATTATCCTCATCAACTTATAACTGTTGTTTTGTCATTTCTCATTCTGCCAAACATCGAGTCCTTTGGGAAGTGTTTTCCACTACCCATGTTTCTGTCCGGCATATATCAAAGGCATATGTGAAAGTAGAGATGTGGAAAAAAACTGCAATTATATTATCTCCTTCTCATCGCATAATGTAATCATGCAACGGACAAACAACACGCAAGAGGCATTGACGGTGAAAATCTGTTATCGTGTCTGCTTTTACTGTATGTATACACTGATAAAGCCCGGAGACATATCGGCGTCAAAGTAGTGATAGAAGTATCTTTCCTATTTTTATTTAATAAGTTCTGATAGAAATGACATAAACAAAAGATCTTCCACTCATCTGAAATAACAATTCGGCTAAACATATTTATAATTTAACAAAAGTAGGAACATTTTTGGTCAAATTAACAGCTTTCAAAACAGATCTTGACTCTCGAGCTAGGCTATTCCAACAGCTTTTTGCAACCATTAAGTACCATCTAGCTTTTCAACGCAGACTGAAGTTTGGGATAAATACGCGCCATCTTAATAAGTACATCCTTCAACTTTGTGCGCTACTTCCACAATAATGTGTCAATTTGCTGTCACATCTGGGTCAGGCTTTGATGTACCGACGTTACTCTAAATCAGCGGTTATTAGCCCCGCACCGTACAAGATTCAAAACGCTGACTCGTTACACATATGGTCATTCGCCACAGCGGGATCGTAGGCTTTGTTGACACATTAATTATGAGTGAAAATAGCCAGCCCTCTTAACGTTTAATTTGAATTATGGCAGGATTATCTGACTGGCACTTTTTTTTATTTCAACATACACATGTAACTGTTTTAATTTGTGAAGAAACTTTAAAAAATGAGGAAATCAGCATTTGCTGAAAAACACTAATTTTGTGTGCGTAAGGCGCCTATATAGCTGTAATTCGCCCGACGACGAACACATAATTTTCGGCAATTTACCGAATATCACTAGGTAAAATAATGCATCTTTATGACCAAGCTAGTTATATACACTTCCGAAGGTTTTAATCAAATGTTCCAAAAGCTGCTGCCAAAATTTGATTATTTTGGTAAACTAAGCGACTTGATGAAAGAAAATTGTTTCAAAACGAAGTGGATATACATCATGATTAAAGTTAAGCGTTTATTTTTTCCACGTAAATCCAGCGAACAGAATACCGTTCGTGGGTATGGCATTTTGGTCCAAATTTCTCTCTTTCACTCTCCGTCCAATAAGAGTTCATTGTATACGTTAAGGGTATTCCAACCTTTACCTAACGTAATTAGTGGACGAATCTGTCGCTTCAATATCAATACAACTGACAAGAGTTAGATATAGAACAGATATGAATTAGATCAAGGGGGCCGGTTGGTAGCATTAGGTAATTAATATTTTACACACTTACATTAGCCCTTGTTATAAATAAGCCAAACGAAACAAGCATTGGTATAAAGCTGTCAGCTTCAACAGTATGGGCTCCAGACAGCGAGATGGCGACTGAGTGAATCAGTATATACAATCGGATCTCGCGAGATCTCCTACGTGTGATGAAAACAAGACAGATCTCTGAGGCATCGATGGTTAATGTTTTCCGCCTGATTTTGGAGTTATCAGATTGACCTATAAAGTGCTATAATCTTGACTTGGAATAATGTCCAAAAATATGTCTCGTATACGAGATAATTGTTCACAGGATGAAAACTTGGTAGAAAAAAATATGTGACGTAACATGTGGATTACCTTACATTAACTGACCTCCACAAGGCGTCAGAGATCTATATTGTCCTCGGCATATAAAGGTGATTTCGCGAGATCAGATTGTAAGCATGCATTGTCAGTAACAGGGTTAACCTGAAATGATTGTCCTCTATGAATAAAATGTTGTTTGTTTCATGCCAACAATGTTATTGCGCATGATTTGAATTACAGAACATTTTAGTCCACTAATATTACCGTATATGAAAAATATTGTTTGTGCCGTTTATAAGGTGACCACTGATAGTATTTCTGCTTTTGTTATAACACTCTCTGTGTAGAAGGCCAGATAGCGGAGTGGTTACGGAGGCGGGCACTTACTGCTGGCGAGTTGGTACCTGACTCTGAGGGTCGTGTGTTCGCTTCATTCAAGAGGCTCTTGAAGCTAAAATCAGCCTCAGAGAATGTAATCCCACAAGTGAAAAAAAACGTGTAACCGTTAACAGTTCACTAAACGAATGTCGTAAATACTTGGATGCGTAGAATTTTTAATTCGGCATAAATTATCACAAATGCGAGGAATACTAGGATATGCGATTGTAGAAAGATTGTCACATATGCTTTGAATCCAAACACGAATAAATTGGATGAGCATTCTAGAAGCCAATACAATATTGTATTCGACAAAGGTATTATCAAACATGCTTGAAAAGTAGAAAGCGTTTTATTTTCACAAGTGATTTTAATCATGTACCTATACTTTATACGACAAGATTTGCCACGAATGATTGGAAACCTTGAATACAGTGTTACACGAGTGTTATCAAACAGGTAGCTGTGTCTATGTACAGAACTGCGACTATAATGGCCATGGGAATTAAACTGACAAGAGCGACTTATAAAATACACATGAATCAGATCAAAGGGAGAATTTCCTTACATGACGTATAATTAATATTTAACACAGTTTATTGTAGTAGCTATCGTTATAATTAATCAAACGAAACGACCATTGTCAGTGAGCAGTCGGCTTGAACAACTTGGGTTCCAGACAACGAGATGAGCCCTAATGAGTCACTTAACATAATATTTGTATTATATATTTTTTTATATATTTTTCTACTAAGTGTGCATCAGTTTACATCAAATAAAACAGAATGTACACAAATATGAACGAAGCAGATATAGAGTGTAACGAAGAGAAAAACAAGCAATTGGTAGGGTGGATGAAGCTTTAACTATGTTAAATAAATGGATAGTTATATGATTAAACTTGATAATATTATAAGGATAATTGATTATCGAGAATATATATGTAACTACTAATAATCAGAATACCCATATCTTTACTAACTCTTAGTGCAATTACTGTATTCAAAACGTTTTCTAAAGTAGAAAAATTTGCATTTTCTTATCTGAACAACTACCCTGATATTTTGGGGCAGTTGACGGGCCACGGCACCGGCCTTGTTTAAGTAATAAAACAAATGCTTCGAATATAAAAGAAGTTAGATCACTTGGGAAAAAAAAGTAATTGGAATCCATAAAATTCAATTATGTCTCATCAGTTTCTAAATGCCTCTGAAAGATATTGGTGTTGGTGAACCTGTAAAAGCACTAGTCGGCACTAAAGTATCTTGTCTTTTATTTCATCAACTGAATTGAATCCGTCCTCTGAACAAATATTCATAACCACTTTTCTTGTTTACTTTATTAACAATTAAGGTTGAATGGGGAGGACATTTTAACTAGCTGCACATGTAACTACAGACAACCTCTGATAAAAGGCCTTATTTATGTAGGTGCCAGGTTCTCGGGGAAGCTAAGTGAGGTGATACAAAGAGTAAATGAACTGTAGGCCTACCTCCATATAACAATGAATAATCAAGTTCGGAAATAAAATGTCATTGTATGTTTCAGTCGTTTAAGACACATGCTAGTTGCTTTATATATATTTAGATGACCATGGGTTGCAAAATAAAATATATAAACCCCAAAAAGCAAACATTCCCTAAATATTTGAGCAATAACTAAAAAAAACAAAAAGACCTCAATTAAGCGAACGAAACATAAAACATTATTACATAACTGACGCTGGATTATAGCTCTAGCAGCGAGATATTCCATTGTAAGCAATACATTAGGAACATAATGATACGCCACTAATTTGAATAGTTTAAAACAATTTTAAACACATTCTTATTCTGGTACAATAGAGCATACAAGAGGCATTCATGATAATCTTCATATGGCTTATATGACGACTTGGCATACGGCTGTTTGGCGACCTGTTTGACGAATCTTCGGGGAGCAGGCGTTTCTAGATGGACGTTAGAACGACTCTACAAAAGCCAGTAGTTTCACATATCAGTTAAGAGTAATATAGAACAAGAGCAACTCAGAAAAGGGATGTCCTGTTGAAATAGATAATTTATTTCGGCTATATTATGGTATCATAACTCAAATATCGGATATAATTTTACTTGACGATGGCATAATAAGCCAAAATAAATTACCCATATCAACAGGACTTCCTTGTTCGAAGTTTCTCTTATCCTCTACAGCTGTACGTTAAAAATATTTCCGGAATATGTTGAAACTGTTGAAATATCAGCGTATATTTTCATCTTTAAAAATAAAATGACTTTCCTTGATCCACCTTACTCAATGTACAGTTTGCCTACAGAAAAGCTGACCTTTAACCCAACGAGCACAGATTTCTATCAAACATAAAACAATAATACTTCTAACTAATGTTTGGCACCCTGGAAACTATGAGCGTATCGTTTCAGTTTGTATTTTGTTAACTTGGGGTATCTTCTAATAACAATCGGACTTGGTGGGACAATTCCGTGGATTCTGTCACTACTAACAGAGACAACAGCGTTATATTTGTGAAACCATGCAAGCACAACATACCAATAAATAAATAAATATTTCTATTCATCTATTTCTCTCTTTCACCTTGAAGGGAAATAGATGAAAATACTTATTTGTTTATTTGTTTGTCTATTGTGAAAAGAATTTCACGAAAGCCTGTTCTATTCTCTATTGTACAGAAATGGGAATGTGAAAATTGTTTTAAATTTGTACATTAGTGAACTTAGGCTGATAGAATCATCGACGAAAAAGTTAAATAATTAAACAGCCCAGATATTGGGCTAATATAAAAACTAGTAGTACTAGAGCCGATATCCTGTACTCCTCGATAACTGACAGAAGAAAGATGACAATAAGAGGTTATCAGGCTTTTACTTTCTTCACGTGGTCTACCAGGTTGTTTGTTTATTCTGAACAGAGGACAAGTGAATTTCTTAACCCGCCACACAGGGATAAGGAGACGCCACTGAAGGATTAACGAGTGTACGTTATCAGTTGGTTTTATACAGCAACAACATGTGAAGGGAGGCCATTTACAGTATGGTGTTGGGTCAATAAAACTGTTTTATGCGACAAAGAAAACCAAACACGCTTGGAATATTTGAATGTTTAATTGGACAAGGTTATCACACATTCTTGGAGACCATAAATGTTTAACTGAACATGCTTAGGAAATTGTAATGTTTAATTGGACAAGGTTATCACACATTCTTGGAGTCCATAAATGTAGGGAGGCCATTCACAGTATGGTGCAGTGTGATTAAAACTGTTTTATGCGACATAGAAAACCAAACACGCTTGGGATATTTGAATGTTTAATTGGACCAGGTTATCACACTTTCTTGGAGTCCATATATGTTTAACTGAACATGTTTGGAATATTTAAATGTTTAATGGGGCAATGTTATCACACATTCTTGGAGACCATAAATGTTTAACTGAACATGTTTGGAATATTTGAATGTTCAATTGGACAAGGTTATCAAACATTTTTGGAGTTCATAAATGTAGTGTAGTCATTTACAGTATGGTACTGTGTGATTAAAGCTGTTTTACGCGACAAAAAAAACAAACACGCTTATAATATTTAAATGTTTAATTGGACAAGGTTATCACACTTTCTTGGAGTCCATATATGTTTAACTGAACATGTTTGGAATATTTGAATGTTTAATTGGACAATTTTATCACACATTATTGGAGTCCATATATGTTTATCTGAACATGTTTGGAATATTTAAATGTTTAATGGGGCAATGTTATCACACATTCTTGGAGTCCATATATGTTTATCTGAACATGTTTGGCATATTTGAATATTTAATTGGACAAGGTTGTCACACATTCTTGAAGTCCATAAATGTTTAACTGAACATGCTTGGAATATTTGAATGTCTTAATGGACAGGGTTAACACACATTCTTGGAGTCCATAAATGTTTAACTGAACATGCTTGGAGTATTTGAATGTTTAACTGGACAGGGTTATCACACACTCTTGTAGTCAATAAATGTTTAACTGAACATGCTTGGAATATTTGAATGTTTAATTGGTGTTATCATATATGATTTGATACCTAGAATATAGTATTCCACAAAGCGTAACATACATAGTTGAAAGACATAGAATAACCCGGTGTCAAACAAGTGTCAGTACAATAGCTACTCAATGCTTCACTTTATTCTAAACTTTAAGGGCAAAAGGGCTATGTTGGATTTAGTTACTCTGGATAATATCTATTTTATTTATTTCATTATTTTCTGACTTTAGTTTTCTCTTGAGGGTACATACACAAGCCATATCATCAGGAAAGATATAACCAAAACTATACAATTATTAATAATTCTGATGTCTATTCCTATTGTGTGAGAAGTAAGTATTCGCAAAAACGTTTTTAAGTAGAGGAAGTGTGATAGAATCAGCTTGTATTTCACCCGTTTAAATCTCTGAACAACTGCATCGTTTGGTAAGTTGGTTTTCATGGGTTATGTGTCCCTTGCGCAAAACAGTAGACATATAAATTAACTAGTTTTGAGTAACATAAAATAACAGAAACTCTGAACAAGGAAGATATGTTGGTATAGATAATATATTAAGGCTTTATTGTTTGATGACGGCATGATAAAGCCGAAATATATTATCTATACCAACATGACTTCCTTGTTCGGAGCTTATCTTATTCTATATAAATTACCTAAAATACCTATTCCTTTATTTCCTGCAATGAACTGAGTAAAAAAACTCGAGAAAAGCACTAAATAATTGACCTCACTTACGAGTATTGGGCCGATATAAGAACAGTTCAGAATGGAGCCGGCTAGCTGATCATCTCGATAATTTGACAGAAGGAAGATGACAATGAGACCTTGTCATTCTATTTTCTCTCCACACGATCTACCTGACTGATTATATATTCTGAACACTAGACAGCTGACGATAAAAAAAACCCATGTTTTATGCCATCGTTAAACACGATCAGCATACAAAAACTTATCAGAAAAATGCTGTTAAATCCTTTCAATTTTTGTTCTTTCCTTACAAAGTCGGCCTGGTCGACCATTATAATTCGGTTATACTAGTGACACCCACAGAAATGAATATCCCAGAAATCTGTAAGCAGAAGATTGACATCCATTGATCATTGGTGAGACTATATGTCACAAATATTTCTGGAATTTTAAAAATATAATGACACCCTTCACATACATAAATCAATGGATGTTGAGTTGAACTACAGAAGCAGAACCAATTTCCCAAAAAGAAATACCAGGCTATTGTTCTTAGACATGATCTTCCGAAATGATTATAAACTCTGATAATAAAACAGTTGATGATCCTAACCCACCTTTTCTGTACCCTAGTTTAACACGACCAGCATAGAAACAGAATAAATATCCACTAACTTATAAAACTGCGAATAGTTATAAACCTTTCTGGGATGTGAAACATCAAGTTCCATTCCTCTACACACTTTATTCAATCGCCTTTGACTTTAAATGTAGAAAATCAGATAAATTGTTTGTACTACACAGGGTATGATTTTGTAAATTTCAAATAAAATTATTTCTTCTGTGCGTATACCTTTCCAGTTGCATGGCAGCTTGATTGGCTTAAGCCGTCCAAGCAATCGCTGAGTAACCCCCGAAACGTAACCAATCGCAGACCGTTGCCGTATTTGAAGCAAAAACAAATATGAACGGTAATTGTATATCATGTTAATTCTACTCTTCTACGATATATGTATTTTGCTTTCGTGAGACTTATATGTGCATTGTGACAATACCTTTCAGTAACTTTCAAAGTGTTAATTTGGGTATATATTGTCAGTAGATAAAGTCCAATTATAAGAAGGTGTGTTTTCAGTTGCAAGCTTGTCTAAACTAATCATCCCAGTTCGATAAACTCAAATGACAAAATCAAGATATCAATAACTTTAAAATTCTCTTCATACATGTGTCATCAGTGTTGTTTTGTGAAAGAAAGCAAACACAGCTTTCTAAGTCTCAGCAAGTCTAACTTCAGTTGAACTTCTTAGGTAAGTGTACTTCACAACAGGCCATTTCCCGTTAGCAGCAAATGGATTTTTCAGGCTTTGCTCTAACAGAGATTGTGATGGTACTTAGCCAGACAGAAAACTCCGGGTTGTACCTGTATCTGAAGCCGGCATTAGAAGGAGTCTCTCCCGGTAAGATGGACATCGTAATACTGTTAACATCTAAGCCCCGACCATCAGGATAATAAACTTATTGTTCATCAACATCAAGCTCAGCAGATTCTTTCCAATTCCTCTTTGATGACATTACGCTGGTCACTTTGTGTACCACAAAGACTATTGAGCGGTCAAGTGCCAATGTGAGATATGACGTATTTCTAACAAGCTCTGGACGCTCTATCTAATGGTTACTGACGATGATATGTTGAGCCAAAACTTTTCATTATATGTTAGATTGTATTTCATTTTCATAGTAGTAAAGATTCCTATTTACTTAGAAAATAACATGGAAGCCCCCGCTCTGCAAATCGCTTGGTTTCTAGAAGTGGTCCTTTCCCTGACTGGCACTATTGTTTAAACATGTTTACCTGACAAATCTGAAATGCTACATCCTTTACTGTTTTCAGCCGATGTTATATAATGGTGATTCTCACATGCTATAATTGTATCGAATAACATCATGTAGAAGTGTTTATGTTACTACTGCGACAATGAAAGAAACTCAAATATTTTTTATTGAGCATCTACTTTTTTCACCTCAATTTTAATGGCTCTCTTGGTAATACTGGACTTCCTTTCAGCATTATTACAAGAAACCACCCATCGCCCGCATGTCACTGACCACTGTCCAAGGGTATTACCAAGTGTTATCTTTAGTGGCCGAGCAACTGACACTAAAGCGAATTTAAACATATGGTTAAATAAATATCAGACAGCGTTAACCAGACTTACCTATTTTTTGTCTTACTTGAATGAATCATAGGTTGTTTTGCTTGCGGTAAATGTTAGCGGTAAATACCGAGTGGTGCTTGAACAAGCTTGACCAGTTAGTATTTCAATTCGTTTACGTCATAAACGTCTCCTTTACTTCAAAACACCTTTTTACATTAAATACCGTCTAATTGCATTTTTGCGTACGATTGAGTTTTGTTTGTGCAAGAATATATAGCCAGGGAATTTTTCATTATTTTATATTGCTTATGAAATATGATACTCTATGTACACGAAAAACACTTTGCAACATCAAATTTCTGATTTAAATGAAATTGTTTTCCTTGACTTACGCGGCGCTAACTTTTAATAACCGAGCAGATCGACACGTGAAAGCTAATCTGAGCTCCTAATATCAGCTTAAATTCATGGAAGAAGCATGACGTATTGGCATAGTTTTAAGCTTTTTATCTGCTTTACACAACATCAGCATGATTAAAAAAGGATTGTATAACTTATGTACACCATAAACACTGCAAACACTAATCAGCTTTGTAAGCCTTGATTGTTTTTTCCCTAGAACTATTTTAGTCGCTTTAATCCGAGCCTAATAAATCTTGCCCATTAAGTGTGTCAAGCAATCTGGGGCTAGTTGAGTTGCTATAGACGTCAGCGAACGTGATATAATCGGGGTGATTCTGATTTGGGGAGTTATAGAAGTGTCGTTTTTTATCCTTGTTGTGATTGCTCTCTTTGTGTATTACGCCGTACTTCAGGTTATTTGACTCATATCACAGCGTACCAGCTGGTGTGAAGGATATTACCTTCGACGTGACAAGCATGATTCAACGGTTATAAGAACACCACTGAGCGCAATTAAAACGCCACCAACAATCGACTTTCCAGCACTCCTTTGCTCAGAGAGCACTCAACAACGAAACGCTCCAGCTAACAATCCGTAAGTGCCTGGCGTAAATGAAACGAGCTTGCTGAGCTGAGAGATGTACCAGTTTTAGTAGAATGCTTATGCTTACTAGTACTAACACATATGAAACACTTTGACATAAACGACAAACGGGTTACCCAGCTGCACACACTTCCAATTCTTTAGGAAGAACTGTACACTTTTCAATACGGTGACTATGCAAAAACATATACATTTGTTGGTTCTATAAAGGATGTTATAAGCTTTTACGTGATATGCCAATAAGCGCTGAGCACTACGCTCTCTATATTTCCCTTAGGCTGTATTGTTAAATACCAGTCCTTGTGGGACTTGAGGTGAAATTAACTAGCATCTCTCAGCTTTGTCCCTAACGGCCACTATCGTTCTAATCTCGAGTGTAAAATATCACGCATATGCTGTTAGATGAATATATAATAAGACTTCGTTAAGTGGACTGGAGGAGGTTTGTGATTGGCCAATTAAGTTTACGCGGCGTTATTTTCCCTTGAGCATTGGACACTTGCTAGTTGGTGGTTTGAACACTAGCATAGAGACCTCGGTGCCAGATCATTAGGAGCTTTTCACTTAACTACTTATAGAAAAATATTTGAAGTGCTACTTTTGTCTGGCAACAATTTTGTATGTCAATTATTCTTGCAAGCGTCTCGTTTTGAAGAGTTCTTAAAAAGTAACAATTATTGTCCTAGACAATAAAAAAATAGACGTTCTTTGTGCAAGCAATTTTCCCCGATATTGTTGTTGTTGTTGTTGAAAGATTGTCAAAACGTCAGGGATAAAGCTTTCTCATGTAATTTTCCAACGTGGGAAACTTAAGAAGGCTTATTAAAGCTTTTAAGAATTGAAGAAATTCTGAAGTTGATCCGATTAAATAGTGACACAGAAAGAGTATACCATTTATAACGGCTTGGTTTTCTATAAGTGATGTTACGTATGGTGTCTTAGCCCGTGTGAGCTGAAAGATTCACCGAATACAATCCTGTTGAAAATCTACAGAACGCAAGCAATTCTACAGAGTACTTTCGAGTAATATGGAATGAGATTAACTCCGAACAAGGAATCGCGTTTCTATCGAAAATATATTGCGAATTTACATGCGCCTATGCATGCATGCGTTTAGCTGATGATTGCATAGTTAACTCAAAATGTATTGTCTATAACTACATGATTTCCTGGTTTACAGATTATTTTATTACATATATTGTATCCAGATAGCGTGAAACAGCCTCATTGCCCCTAGTCAAATCTTATCACCCTGTGTAACAACGACACGCCGGGTGGCTCAACAGTGAAAAACTGTTATCTTCTATTATTTTGTCTGCTGTCTTCTCTAATAAAGCCGGAGATTTACGCGTCAATGTTTTACTTAAAGTTTAACAATAATAATAATAGAAATAGTTGGGTCAACATGAAATATCACGAGTGAAAAATCTCATTAAACATTTGTGATGTTTGTCGGGCGGGGTCTCTTTCATATACGGTAAACTGTCTCCATGATATCGGTGAGAATAGAACTGAAAACTCAAGAGAAAAACTAAATACGAATGACATTAAAAGACCGAATGGTCAGATGACATAGTCAATATTTTACACTCAGTATTCCAGAAGCTTTTGTAGTAATAAGTCAAATGAAACCATTAATTACAATCAGTTAGCTTTATGTAGGACAACATAAGCTTCACACGGTGACATTAAGGCACTTTTTGATACTTGAAAAATTTCAAAAACCTTTGAAATCAATTAAAGGGTTTCGACATGTGGTGTGGGGAAGATAATCCTGTGTATCACAACTGACATCAGTCGCGTCTTTCGTGTTAAAATTACTAGCCAGAGGTTAGTCTCAGGACAGACTAGAATGATATAATGATGTATAATATACACCTGAACACGTCGTGACGTATAAATATAGAGTCAAGTCAAGAGGTGTCCAAGTGTACAAAATACACTTGAAAACGATCAAAACGTCGTGACGAATAAATGAAGAAGTTGTAATCCAGAAGAAACTTGTACTTGTATAACTTTTCTTGACCAAGATAAGGGACAGTGAATAGAGTACTGTCCTCTATCAGACATCTAGAATGTATATTAGTGTAGGATAACCAGAGGATACCAAAATGCACCACGACGCTAGCAATTTAACGACAAGCTTGCTAACAGCCTAAGGGGCAGACAGTGGTAATATGAACACAATTTAAACATCTTGGGTATTGTACTGGTGGTCAGCTGTAACCCGTGGTGAAATATTTGTTTGTGTCATTGAGAAAGTGACCGTTAACATTATTTTCGTTTTTTGTGGATAACGTTCTCTGATACTGAAACTATTTAAGTTCAGAATTTGTTGAAGGCTGAGACCCTTGCGCCAGCAGTAAATGCCAGCCACCTAAACCGGGAGGTCGGATAGCTGAGTGGTTTAGGTTACTTCTGGTGACTCTGTGCCTGACTCTGAGTGTCGTAGATTCGATTCCCGCAAGGGTCTCAGCCTGCACAATTTTCTGAACTAGAATCAGTATCAGAGAGTGTTATCCCCCCAAGAACACGAAAATAATAGTAACCCTTAGGCCTTCGACTAGGATCAACATATGTCTTATTTAAATACGATAAGTTAAATAATAATATCTGCAAACAAATATTTGTATTATACAGAGAGGTGCTTGCTGCGCTTAGTCAACAACATTGTTTAAACTTTATTTTGGTTAATAAAAATAAAAAAAAGTTTAACGTCAATAAACATTTCGGCAGTAAATGGCTGGTTGTAAATTGTTATTATCCTAGACAATTCATCCTAACTCTGATTAACCACACAGCTTTACACCTGTAATACATACCTGCTGTATCTAGCAGCTCAACTTCAACTATAAAGCATGATACATTGACACAGTTCTAAGCTTTTAGTGGGTATTACACAGCATCAGTATGATGAGGGGAAAATTACACACCTCATATGACGTCATAATAACCGCTAAAATAAGCCTTCAGTATTCATTATTCAATATTTTACTTTCATGAAATAAAAGTGAAACTGCAAGCTTAGCCTAAAAAAGTTAGCAGAAGTATGTCAATCAATTCACCTTGCTTGGAAAGATCTTGCACCATTTAGCCTGCAATGTGAAAAGTGATGTGCAGAGTAAGCGATTCTGATTAGCCCAAGGATAGTAGAAATATTGTCTCTTGTGACTTAAACGCGATGATATTTGTTTCGTGGTATATTTAATTCACATCGATCCCTCTCCCAGTGAAAACGACTGAACAACAGACGTCCTTACTGTTGTAACCGTACATCGATCATCAAAAGGCTTCAACGGATCAGTTTCCAGTGAGATATAATCGGAAAAACTTTGAACAGTGTAGGCCATTATGGTAAAACAAAACGTCTCGGCCTTTTTATGCTAGGCTTCAGCTAAACATATGTGTAGGTGTATGTGTTGACCAACCTATTTACTAACATTAAATAGAAATTGATGATCTAACATCCCTGTTACTGACATTTCAAGTTTCTAGGAAGAGCTGATTGGAGTAAAATTGGAAATATGTCGGCAATTACAAAAAAAATCTGTAAATTGTTGGCACGATAAAGGAAGTAATAACCTGGTAGGTGATATGGCAATAAGCTCTGGGCAGTGTTATCTCTATATTTTCCTTATATGTTACATTGCTGAGACTAGTCAGTATTAGACTATGGGTGGAGTTAACTATAGGCCTCTAGCTTTACCCCTCTTTCCATAAACTATTCCTGTCTCCAGTGTAAAATATCACATGTATGGTATGAGACGATTATATAACATGGCTTTGTTAAGTACACTAGAGAAGGTTGGTGATTGGCTAAATAATGTTTACTCAGAGTGTTGCCCCTACCAGCTTGGATGCCTTGTTTTAAGACTAGCCTAGTGACCTCCTAGCCAGATCTTAAGTATCAACCCAGTAAGCTAAGACTAGAAATGATGAGCTACTATTGTGTAACGAATATTTGTAACTTACATATGCTTGTAAACGTCTCGTTTTTGGGACCAAAGGATTACAAAAGCGTTTTTCTTGTTTGTCGAAAGGTTTTCAATCGGTAAACGCATTGACGAAGCAAAGGGAAATATTTCTAATCAAAATGTTGCATGTTGATAGGGTCACAATGAACCTCTCTACTTTTGCCAGTTCCAAAATTGAAATTGTATTACGTTAAGCTGTCCAAACATTTTATCTGCCAGATTTTAAAATAGATCTGGTTATTAATTTAAATGAGTAGTAGCCCGACTTCAGTATTTGGGTTATCATGACAATCAGTAGCTACAGAACTGTGCCATGCTAAAACATTGTAATTCCGGCAGCGTACAGGGCGATGCGGAGCTCATATTTTGAACTAACCGTCTTATTCAATACTTATTATCCATTTTCTCCAATTCTTTGTGTGGTTTTTATCAAAATATTGTATTTGAAGTAACTCTGAGTGTTAAAAACGTGCTCGGCGACAATAATTTCAATACCAATGTGCGAGGTGGGCATTGTTGCTACATAAAATATCTCAAAGCGTTCAATTTTGCCAAACAGAATTGAAAACTAGTTAATTGGACAAGTTAAAACCATTTAGTGCCAAAACTTAAAATTACACATTTATGTTCAGTACGGTTCTGTCTCGTTATATCTGGATTGCGCTGTAGACTATTAACGGTACAGAACTCTGCATCTAGAAAATGATAAGAAACTGGATAAGCTTCAGATACCGTCTACCACAGATTAATTTAGCAGTAACAATAGTGAAGTGCCTTATATATCAATTTCTGTTTTAATAAGACATTTTGACTGCAGAGTACAAAATTGAATTTGGCCAATAACTGGTTTAATAAATACATATATATTTGGGTATTATTATATAGAAGTTACGAGAATACATTACAAATTCACCGTTCCACCTAAACGTGGATACAAGGTACTTAAATTTACACGTTATGTCCCACAGGATTTCCCTGTGTGGCATTGGAGGGCTTTGACACTAGCCTGGAGACGTTATAGTCAACAGAAGATCTCTCCTATCAGCCAATAACATTCTTCTGTTGAGGATGGTTTTGGTTTTATGGTTTTATTGATACGCAACCATCAGACCGAAGTCCACTTACATTCACGATAACATATATAACAATTACACAACATAAACGCATGAACTATTATATTGATAAATATAAATAAAACAGATTAAACCGATATTATAAACAGCAGATAGGTAAAGACATGATACAGTAAAAAATGTACAGTAAAAAGTAAGATATAGCTCGCTAGTTGGAATAAGAACAAATAATAAAAAGTAAAAAAGAAAAATGATTTTGATAATGTAAGCAGATTTGATATAACGAGACTCTATTAAGACCATAGGGCTCTAATTACAGTGCTCTTAAAAATTTCCTTTGGATTGAAAATGTCAATTTTAGGGTGGATACCACAGATGTTTAAAGATTTAAAAGGCCTTGGGAAAAGGGTTTTTTTCTATCATTTATTCGACGTTTAGGTACGGTAAAAAGGTTATGGATACTGTATCGGACAAGATGAGACACCCTGTTACTGTTGATGATACAGTATCGAACAAGATGAGACACCCTGTCACTGTTGATGATACTGTGTCGGACAAGATGAGACACCCTGTTACTGTTGATGATACAGTATCGGACAAGATGAGACACCCTGTTACTGCTGATGA